>QNTS01002353.1:174336-190564 GCA_003317085.1 Hucho hucho | reverse complement strand
ATGGCTATGAGAAAGTATGTGAGGCGCTGCCCTCAAACAATCAAATGTAGTGCTTTCGCCGTAAAGCCTTTTTGAAATCTGACAACGCTGTGATATTGCCAAGAAACAGAGCTTTTGATGAGTATGAAACACTTGTATATTGGTAGATGTTTAATAATTCAACTTTAGGATTTTGAATTTGGCGCTTTACATTTTACCTGGTCGCTAGCGACCCACCGCTCCCTGTCTAGTTAAGGGAATGCCAAGAGTGTGCAAAACTGTCATCAAGTCAAAGGGTGGATACTTTGAAGAATCTAAAATATATTTTAATATGTTTAACACTTTTTTGGTTACTACATGATTCCATATGTGTTATTTCATAGTTTTGATGTCTTCCCTATTATTTCACAATGTAGGAAATAGTAAAAATAAAGAAAAACCCTTGAATGAGTAGGTGTGTCCAAACTTTTGACTGGTACTGAACATATAGGTAGGGATAAAGTGACTAGGCAACGGGATAGATAATAAACAGTAACAGCTGCATATGTGATGAGTCAAAAGGGATTAGTGCAAAAAAGATTATTGCAGATATTCCGGGTAGCTATTGGTTAACTATTTAGAAGTCTTATAGCTTGGGGGTAGATGATGTTCAGGCTCCTGTTGGTTCCATACTTGCATCGGTTCCGCTTGCCGTGCTGTTGCAGAGAGAACAGTCTATGACTTGGGGTGTCTGGAGTCTTTGACAATTTTTTAAGGCCTTCCTCTGACACCACCTGGTATAGAGGTCCTAGATGGCAGGGAGCTCGGCCCCAGTGATGTACCGGGCCATACGCATTACTCTCTGTAGCGCCTTGCCATCAGATGCCAAACAGTTGCCATACCAAGCAGTGATGCAGCCAGTCAAGATGCTCTCAATGGTGCAGCTATAGAACGTTTTGAGGATCCATGCTGAATCTTTTCAGCCTCCTGAGGGGGAAGACGCGTTGTCGTGCCCTCTTCATGACTGTGTTGATGTGTGTGGACCATGATAGTTCCTTAGTGATGTGGACACAGAGGAACTTGAAGCTCTCGATCTGTTCCACAACAGCCTCGTCGATGTGGATAGGGGCGTACTCATCTCTCCGTTTCCTGTTGTCCTGGCACCACACTGCCAGGTCTCTGACTTCCTCCCTGTAAGCCGTCTCATCGTCGTCTATGATTAAGTCATGTCGTCTGCAAACTTAATGATGGTGAGTCGTGCGTCTGCAGACGTCATGTCGTCTGCAAACTTAATGATGGTGAGTCGTGCGCGCTCACACAGTCATGGGTAAACAGGGAGCACAGGAGGGGACTAAGCAGGTACCACTGAGGGGCCCCCGTGTTGAAGGTCAATATGGTGGATGATTTGTTGCCTACCCTCACCACCTGGGGGTGGCCATTCAGAAAGTCTAGGATTCAGTTGCAGAAGGAGGTGTTTAATCCCAGGGTCCTTAGCTTAGTGAGCTTGGAGGGCACAATGGTGTTGAACGCTGAGCCGTAGTCAATGAACAAATCAAACTTTTTTTGTCACATGCGCCGAATTCAACAAGTGTAGACCTTATCGTGAAATGCTTATATTAGAACAGCATTCTCACATAGGTGTTCCTTTTGTCCAGGTGGCAAAGAGTAGTGTGGAGTACAACAGAGATTGCGTCATCTGTGGATCTGTTAGGGCGGTATGCAAATCGGAGTGGATCCAGGGTGTCTGGGATGATGGTGTTGATGTGAGCCATGACCAGCCTTTCAAAGGATCTCATGGCTACAGACGTGAGTGCCATGGGGCAATAGTCATTAGACAGTGTCATGACTGTCCTGAGAGGATCAGAATGGGTCAGATCAGATGGGTGGGTGACAGAGTGGAGAGAGGAGTACAATAGAGATTGCGTCATGTGGATCTGTTAGGGAGGTATGCAAATCGGAGGGGAGAGAGGGGGAGCTGCTGGATGTTCAACCGTACACACTCGGTTGTAAATTTAAGCAGGAGAGAACTCTCTCTCTGCTCTTTAGTAGCAACCAAAGGAATATCGTTACTCAGACACTTTTGCCCGCCAAAACGCTAACGTCCAAAAGTGGATAATGGAACAATAATTCTAACATAGGGGATGTGGGAAATGGTCAGTGGGGAGATACAGAAAATGAATGTAACTTGGAAAGGATACCCCGTTATCTGTCAAGTTTTCATCCAATAGGATGTGAATATAATGTGAAAAATGATGAAAGTATTTTTGTTAAGATATGAATGTGATTTTAGTTCTCTAATGAGATAATCGTTTTTTGAGATCCTTTGCACAGTAACTAGCCACGCCCCGAGTGAGGTCAGAGAGCTTGTCAGCATGACGGAACGACCCTTATTACCAAGAGTGCATAAAGGCTTGGAAGAGGAATCAACCTTTAGAACAGAAAAGCGTCATGTTGGAAATGGTTAAAGCTTTGAACCTCGAGGTGAAGAAATAAACTCACCTTCCTTTAGACCAGAGAGACGAAGAGCTGCAGCTCATGTCCATCATGGTCTGAATCCTGAAAATCAACATGAGGAGGAAGAGGCGAGAAGCTCACCTCAGATAATCACTGGGACAGCTGATTAGCTGTCTTACGTCGAGAAAAGAAAATCTAAATTACTATCCTACTACGCTCATCACCAATGGGAATCGTCAACATGGCTGGTTATCTTCCAGAGTGAACAACAGTAGAGGACGGGAAAGGGGAGACCTCTTTTGGACAATCAGAGCCTTACAAGCGTACCGCTGAAAGGCCAAACCAACATTCTTCCGAAGGACGGCTATTTCCGACAAAGAAACAGTGAACAGCATTTAACCACGTAAATACAATCAAGATTTCTTATTCCAAATGGGCGGCGGTTCATGTGTGAAGTATATGATTAATGTGAGGACAGTCCTAGAATGTATCCATGATAAATGGGAGAAGGTAACTCTCTAAACAACTTCTTCCATGGTGCCCCAAATCCTAATGAGTTAATTGTTACATGATTGATTTAACTACTTAGGGAGCAGCGGCGCGCTAGAGGGCCACTCCCGACACTACCCGGTGAAATGTAAGGTGGCAAATTCAAAATCCAAAAGTTTCATCAATATACAAGTGTTGCATAGTCATCAAAAGTTCTGATTCTTGACAATATCACACCGTTGTCAGATTTCAAAAAGGCTTTACGGCGAAAGCACAACATTTGATTGTTTGAGGATAGCACCTCCATAATGTCTGCATTAGCATAAATTCATATCCAGTGCGGGTCACACAAAACCCATATCAGAGCTAAAATAAATCCCTTACCTTTCGAAGAACTTCTGCTGAGGGCTTCCCAAGTGTCCAACGAAGACATCCAATGGTTCTTTTGTTAGAAAAAGTCATTTATTATATCCATAAATCTCTGTTTGGTTGGGGCGTTATGTTCAGAAAATCCAACGTCGAATCGCCCATTGAACCGTGAAGAGAACGCGTTCAAATATACCTATCAACTTTTCCTAAACAAATCATAGATCATTTATAATGCATCCTTAGCTATCCTTTTATGAATATTAACGATAATATTTCACTCGGATGGTAACCTAAACGTTATAAAAGGAAAATACAGTGGGGCGCGCACACGGTCTCGCGCCCTTAAAATCTTGTTGACATCTGAGCTACCTCGACTATTTCTTCTTCCTATCTGTTCTGCTCTGGGCTACAGCTTCCAAACTTTATATAAAGACTGTTGACATCTAGTGGAAGCCATAGGTACTGCAGTCTCAGTCCTAGTTAAAATACAAATAAATAGGCAGTCTGGAGAAGAAGGTCATGTACAAAATAAACTGCAAATCCGGAAGGATTTTCCTCTGGTTTTTGCCTGCTATATCAGTTCTGTTATACTCACATACATTATTTTAACATTTTTAGAAACTTCAGAGTGTTTCCTATTTTCTGGGCCTGAGTGGCAGGCATTTTACTTTGGGCATGCCAGACTCTCCAAAACCGTCACCTCTGCTGCCGCTCCCTAAGAAGTTAAATCGGGTAACAATTAAACATAGTTAGTGGATTAAATAAATAACAGTCATCAGATTAATGACAGTAAAGTCACGACAACAGGTTACCTTGGCATTCTTTGGGTCAGGGACTATGGTCTGCATGAAACATGTAGGTATTACAGACTGAGTCAGGGAGACACTTGCCAGCTGGTCAGAGCATTCTCTGAGTATGCGTCCTGGTGACCTTGTGAATATTAACCTGTTTAAAGGTCTTGCTCACATCGAATACAGAGAGTGTGATCACACAGTCGTCCAGCTTGTGCTCCCTTATGCATAGTTCAGTGTTGCTAGCCTCAAAGCACGAACAGTAGGTATTTACAGTGAGGGAAAAAAGTATTTGATCCCCTGCTGATTTTGTACGTTTGCCCACTGACAAAGAAATGATCAGTCTATAATTTTAATGGTAGGTTTATTTGAACAGTGAGAGACAACAAAAAAATCCAGAAAAACGCATGTGAAAAATGTTATGAATGGAATTGCATTTTAATGAGGGAAATAAGTATTTGACCCCTCTGCAAAACATGACTTAGTACTTGGTGGCAAAACCCTTGTTGGCAATCACAGAGGTCAGACGTTTCTTGTAGTTGGCCACCAGGTTTGCACACATCTCAGGAGGGATTTTGTCCCACTCCTCTTTGCAGATCTTCTCAAAGTCATTAAGGTTTCGAGGCTGACGTTTGGCAACTCGAACCTTCAGCTCCCTCCACAGATTTTCTATGGGATTAAGGTCTGGAGACTGGCTAGGCCACTCCAGGATCTTAATGTGCTTCTTCTTGAGCCACTCCTTTGTTGCCTTGGCCGTGTGATTTGGGTCATTGTCATGCTGGAATACCCATCCACAACCCATTTTCAATGCCCTGGCTGAGGGAAGGAGGTTNGGCTGATTCCTCACCGTTCTCATGATCATTGCAACTCCACGAGGTGAGATCTTGCATGGAGCCCCAGGCCGAGGGAGATTGACAGTTCTTTTGTGTTTCTTCCATTTGCGAATAATCGCACCAACTGTTGTCACCTTCTCACCAAGCTGCTTGGCGATGGTCTTGTAGCCCATTCCAGCCTTGTGTAGGTCTACAATCTTGTCCCTGACATCCTTGGAGAGCTCTTTGGTCTTGGCCATGGTGGAGAGTTTGGAATCTGATTGATTGATTGCTTCTGTGGACAGGTGTCTTTTATACAGGTAACAAACTGAGATTAGGAGCACTCCCTTTAAGAGTGTGCTCCTAATCTCAGCTCGTTACCTGTATAAAAGACACCTGGGAGCCAGAAATCTTTCTGATTGAGAGGGGGTCAAATACTTATTTCCCTCATTAAAATGCAAATCAATTTATAACATTTTTCACATGCATTTTTATGGATTTGTTTGTTGTTATTCTGTCTCTCACTGTTCAAATAAACCTACCATTAAAATTATAGACTGATAATTTCTTTGTCAGTGGGCAAATTTACAAAATCAGCAGGGATCAAATACTTTTTTCCCTCACTGTAGATCATCTGAGGAAGCTTGCGTAACTGGACAGCTCGTGACTGGGTTTCCCTTGTAACCCGTGATAGTTTGCAAGCCCTTTCACATCCGATGAGTGTCAGAGCCGGTGTAGTAGGATTCGATCTTGGTCCTGTATTGACACTTTGCCCGTTTGATGGTTCGTCGGAGGGCATAGCAGGATTTTTTATAAGCGTCCGGATTGAAAGGGGCAGCTCTAGCCTTTAGCTCAGTGCCGATGTTGCCTGTAATCAATGGCTTTTGGTTGGGATATGTACGTACGGTCACTGTGAGGACGTCGTCAATGCACTTATTAATGAAGCCAATGACTGATGTGGTAAAGTCCTCAATGCCATTGGATGAATCCCGGAACATATTCCAGTCTGTGCTTCCGAAACGGTCTGTAGCCGTCATCGGACCACTTCCTGTTTGTGTTTTTGCTTATAAGCAGGAATCAGGAGGATAGAGTTATGGTCAGATTTGCCAAATGGAGTGCAAGGGAAAGTTTTGTATGCATCTCTGTGTATGGAGTAAAGGTAATCTAGAGTTTCTTTTTGCCTGTAGTTGCATAGGTGACATGCTGGTAGAAATTAGGTAAAACGGATTTCTGTTTTCCTGCAGTAAAGTCACCAGAAGCTAGGAGCACTGCTTCTGGGTGAGAATGTTCTTATTTGCTTATGGCCCTATACAGTTCTTTGAGTGTGGTCTTAGTGCCAGCATTGGTTTGTGGTGTAAATATAGAGCTACGAAAAATATAGATGAAAACTCTTGGTAAATAGTGTGGTCTACAGCTTATCATGAGGTATTCTAACTCAGGCGAGCAGAACCTTGAGACGCACCAGTTGTTGTTAACAAAGCGACATACCCCCCCTCTGAGTTTCCCTGATGCAGCCATTCTGTCCTGCCGATGTATAGAAAATCCAGCTAGATTTATATTTATCATGTCCTTGCTCAGCACGACTCAGAGAAACATATTACAGTTCTTCAAATCACATTGACAGGATAGTCTCGAATCGAGCTCATACAGTTTATTCTCCAGTGAATCTCCACGTTCCCCCAATAGAATGGAGGGTAGAGGTGATTCATCCACTCTCTGACAGTCTCGTCAGGTATCCAGGACATGTGACTTGGGCTGAAGCCAAACCCTTCCGGTGCCTCTCACTTTATAGCGCCGTCTCCTCCAAGTGTTGAGGATTTGGGCCTGGTCCATGATAATCAATATATATTTTGCCTCCGACTCATTGAAGTAGAATTCGGCCATAGAATATTTTCGGCCATAGAAAACGACGGCGGAAACAATAAGTACAAAAAGCGGCAAAAAATACACAAAATAACACAATTGGTCAGGAGCCACAGACCTCAGTTTTTTAAAGAGCAGTTAAGGCGAGAACACTGGTCCTTATTTTGTATCTCTCAGTGGTCAGGACCCCTCGTCCTCAGAAGAGCAGACATCAGTTCCTAGCCCAGGGTCTCATCTTCATAACCACAGCCCTAATGAAGGTCTTTAATGGGCCAACTGCTGGCCCTAACTGCTATCTTAGCTCTGGTCAAGTGGGGGTGTTAAGTACCGAAGAGGGAGAGATGAGTGAATTGTTTAATGTAACTATCCCCTTCTGGCCTGACCTCTGACCTCTATGATAACCTGCCTGAAGGACGTGATTGGCTCTGGGTGCAACTAGGCTCTGTCCAATGGTCATTAGATCTTTATTGGCCATACCGGGACAGGAACTGGAACAAACAGGTAGAAATGTGTGTATAAGTGGTCACGAAACCAGAATTTTGACTTTGATACAGATACTAGGTTTAGTATCCCGATTCTCAACACCATCACAATTCTCAATACCAAAATGATACCAAAATGATACCATGTCAAAAAAGGCATAACGTAAAACTTCAATTAAACGCAGTCTCAAATAGCAGCCTGTCCCTTTTAATAGCTGGGCAATGGCACTCATTTCAGGAAATAAATGCCTGTTTCAAATAAACGCTGGGTCTAAATACTAAGACAAAATACATGTGACACAATGTGTAAATGATAACACATTAGTGCATGAAATGAAGAAATTGATTAAAATGCTGTAAGTGAATAAAAAAAAATATATATGCAAATGAGCAAAAGCTGAAATAGAAGTCTGTTTCTAATAAGCGCCTGTTGTGTTCAGTGATTTAAGCAAATAAACGCCCGGGCTATTAATTTAGGTTTTACAGTATAAACCAAAGTCACAGAATGGTACTTGAACTTTTGAGTTCAATGTCATTACATTGGATTTTTTCAGAGACAGCCATGTACAACTTAATGAATCAATTATAGAAATCATAGAATCAATTTGACTTTGTTTATACCAATCTAACTACATAACAACATTACGTTAATAATTTATTTAAATGGTAAATCTATTGATAAACTGGGTAAATCAAGATATAGCCTAGGCCTACTCACTATATACAGGTGATGGCATATTCAATAGGAGTGTGTGAATGCACGGAGTTATTGAGCTAATTTTGGCTGATTTCATGGTGCTACAGATGACAAACAATCCCTTCCATTTGGGACAGCATGAGTGGGGAGCTAACATGATGCTGCCCAGGCTAAGTGGAGAAGGCACAGTGCTTTCACGCTATAAAGGGGACATCAGATGCAATGATAGACAGACTTGATCCGTGAGACAAATAATTCCGAAAGTAACAAAAATTCTAGTACCGAACCGTTTTTCATGTTCTAGTATCAAAAAAGTACAGACGTTTTGGTGTACCGTGCAACACTAGCGTGTATTGTGTGTGCATATGTGTGTTTGTGTGTGTGTCAGTGGCATGTACTCATGGATGCAAAGGGCAATGGAATGGAATTGTTGAGCAATTTAAACGTTTAAATATGAAACTATTTGTGAAAAGATTCAATTTAATTTTAGCCTCCTAAATAAGAGAATTGTTTCATAGTAAAACATAGTGACCATATCCAAGTGAACAGACATTGGTTGACAACTATGAAACACGCCCTTCTCTCCCCCAGTACAAAAGCCCGTCGAACTCAGTTCCCGATGAAGTGAGGACTGGTGTCCATATGTTTAACTTCTTAGGGAGCGGCAGCTGAGGTGTCGGTTTTGGAGAGTCTGGCGTGCCCAAAGTAAAAGGCGTGCCACTCAGGCCCAGAAACTAGGATATGCACATAATTAGTACTATTGGATAGGGAACACTCTGAAGTTTCTAAGAGTGTTAAAATATTGTCTGTGAGTATAACAGAACTGATAGAGCAGGTGAAAACCCGAGGAATTTCTGTCCTGGAAAAAGTGTTTTTGAGACATTGCCTCATTTTGAACCCCTCCCTATTGAAAACAGCTATATATGGGAGTAAGATTGCAGTACCTATTGCTTCCACTGGATGTCAACAGTCTCTAGACAGTGTTTGGTGATGTTAGGTTGCTCTGGATGGTAATAGAAGAAGAATTTTGAACTACTCATCGAATGTAAACAGAAGAGGAAGCGCGTTCACGGTCTTGCGTGCGCTGTGGTTTTTTCCTTTCCTATTGTCCAGTTAATAATCCTGTTGAAATATTATAGTAAATATACATAAAAGTGTTCCTAAGGATACATTATCAAGGATGTTTGATTGTTCTTGGACAAGTGTATAGGTATAATGTGAACGCGTTCTCTTCACGGTTCAATGGGCGACTCAACGGTGGATTTTATGATCATAACGCGCCAACCAAACGGAGATTTATGGATATAATAAATTACTTTTTCTAACAAAAGAAGCATGGATTGTCTTCGTTGGACACTTGGGAAGCCCTCAGCAGAAGTTCTTCGAAAGGTAAGGGATTTTATAATAGCGATTTTATGCGTGTTTGATGACTATGCAACACTTGTATATTGATGAATGTTTAATAATTCAACTTTTGGATTTTGAATTTGGCGCCTCACATTTCACCGGGTAGTGTCAGGAGTGGGGTAGCGCCCCACCACTCCGTAAGTAGTTAAATCAGAGAGGCAACAAAAATACCAAAGCTGCAAAACTCCACAGCGGAGTTTGGAGTATCTGTCCATAGGACCACTATACGCCGTACACGCCACAGAGCTGAACTTTACGGAAGAGTGGCCAGAAAAAAACTCTTACGGATCATTGGGGAGCTAGCGCCCCATTCCCGACACTACCC
Source organism: Hucho hucho (assembly GCA_003317085.1). Lineage (NCBI taxonomy): Eukaryota > Metazoa > Chordata > Actinopteri > Salmoniformes > Salmonidae > Hucho > Hucho hucho. Next base: position 180,917 of record QNTS01002353.1, on the reverse strand, counting down.
GGGGAAATGTAAGGCGCCAAATTCAAAATCCAAAAGTTGAATTATAAAACATTCATCAATATACAAGTGTTGCATAGTCTTCAAAAGCTTAGACTCTTGGCAATATCACAGCGTTGTCAGATTTCAAAAAGGCTTTACGGCGAAAGCACAACATTTGATTGTTTGAGGACAGCACCTCACATATTTTCTGCATTAGCATAAATTCATAACCAGCGCGGGTCTCACAAAACACATAAAAGAGCTAAAATAAATTGCTTACCTTCTGATGATCTTCTGCTGAGGGTAATCCGAAGTGTCCAAGCAAGACAATCCATGTTTCTTTTGTTAGAAAAAGTCATTGTTTATATCCATAAATCTCCGTTTGGTTAGCGCGTTATGTTCAGGAAATCCACCGTCCACTCGCCCGTTGTACAGGGAAGAGAAAGCGTTCAAATTATACCTATCAACTTTGCCCAAACAAATCAAACATCATTTATAATGTATCCTTAGGTACACGTTTATGTATATTAACGATTATATTTCACACAGATAATATCCTAAACGATAGAAAAGGAAAATACATAGGAACGAGCGCACGGTCTCGCGCACAAAAAACTAAAGTGACTTCCTCTATCCACTTACAAATTCTTCTTCTGTTCAGTTGTCTTCCATGATAAAGGCATGAAACCTTAACTAAAGACTGTTGACATCTAGTGGAAGCCATAGGTACTGCAATCTGGGTCCTATTTTACTGAGAATCCCATAGACAGCCATTGAAAGTGAGGGCATGTCACAAAAAAGAGAATTTGGGCAGAAATTCCTCAGGTTTTTGCCTGCCATATCAGTTCTGTTATACTCACACACATTATTTTAACAGTTTTAGAAACTTCGGAGTGTTTCCTATCCAATAGTACTAATTGTGTGCATATCCTAGTGTCTGGGCCTGAGTGGCAGGCATTTTACTTTGGGCATTGAGCTTTTTGGCCATCAAGGAAAACGATATGTCTGGCGCAAACCAAACAACTCTCATCACCCCGAGAACACCATGCCCACAGTGAAGCATGGTGGTGGCAGCATCATGCTGTGGGGATTTTTTTTCACCGGCAGGGACTGTGTAACTGGTCAGAATTTAAGGAATGATGGATGGCGCTAAGTACAGGGAAATTCTTGAGGGAAACCTGTTTCAGTCTTCCAGAGATTTGAGACTGGGACGGAGGTTCACCTTCCAGCAGGACAATGACCCTAAGTATACCGCTAAAGCAACACTCAAGTGGTTTAAGGGGAAACATTTCAATGTCTTGGAATGGCCTAGTCAAAGCCCAGACCTCAATCCAATTGAGAATCTGTGGTATGACTTAAAGATTGCTAACCAGCGGAACCCATCCAACTTGAAGGAGCTGGAGCAGTTTTGCCTTGAAGAATGGGCATAAATCCCAGTGGCTAGATGTGCTAAGCTTATAGAGATAAATCCCAAGAGACTTGCAGCTGTAATTGCTGCAAAAGGTGGTTCTACAAAGTATTGACTTTGGGGGGTGAATAGTTATTCAATCTCAAGTTTACCGTTTTCTTTTGTCTTAATTCTTGTTTGTTTCACAAGAAAAAATATATTGCATCTTCAAAATGGTGGGCATGTTGTGTAAATCAAATGACACCACCCCCCCCAGGTTGTAAGGCAAAAAAAAATGAAAAATGCCAAGGGGGGTGAATACTTTCGCAAGCCACTGTATATGTTTTGTGCCTGAAGACATGCATTCTGTAATAGAGTTGGTACATTCAGAAAGCTGCCCTGTGCCATTCACAGCCTCTCCTCTTCTCTCTCTTCTACCCTCCACTTTGCTTCACTCCGCTCCCCTCTGCTCTCCTGTTCTGATGAGAATTAATGTACTCTGACGTCCCCCGGGGACTCCCCCACCACTCCCTCACACCCCTAATGAAGAAATACAGCCTGGCCAAAAACATGGAGGGAGAGAGGTAAGAAAAAGAGGAGGATTGAGGGAGAGAGAGAGGGGAGTACAAAGAGAGAGGAAGAGATGAGGGGAGAAAGAAGGAGTACAGGGAGGGAGAGATTGTAAGATATAGAGATGGGGAGAGGGAGAGACAAAGACAAAAAGAGAGAAAATAGATGGAGAAAAGGGCGTCATAGAGGGAAATAGAGGGAGGTATAAAGAGAAGGAGAGAGAAAGAGAAAAGGGAAGAGAAGAGAAAGGGACGGGTTCCCTCTCAGTGTGGATCACAGACATCTCCTGACTAATGGGTTAATCTGCCTCTACCATTAAGCACCATCACACACTGATCACAGAGCAAAGGACAGGTCACTCACTACTACTACTGGTCTGGTCCCCATTCCTCCACTTCAGGAGAGGCTGTGGGTGCAGGAGAGCTGGGGAAGCAGGGGGGTGCTTGGGCAAGGGTTAAGTGGAAGAGGGGGGCATGTGGTGTGTGGAACAGGAGACACCAGCTTGGTGGGTTGGGGGAGTTGCTGGGGATGGAGTATAAGGAGGGGGTCTGAGGAGACTGGAGGTGGACAGGGGAAAAGGGGGTAAGGAGAGGCTGTGGAAGGGTTTGGCTGCAGCCCAAGTCACATGTCCTGGATGGCCATACCCTGCCCCAGGGCAGCCACGGGCAATGACAGCCCTAAAACTCCCCTAGGACCAGCAATACACCCTGTGCACAAACGTAAACACACACAGACACACACACAGAATATGAGCATGGCTGCCAGAACAGAACGTGACCCCAAGACAGCAACAGAGTGACGACACACACACGCCATAAACGCTGACCACCACAGAATAAGTGTTACAAAGTCTCTTGTGGAGCAATGTCATCCACACACATCGCATGGACGTACGTGCCCATATGGTGTCCGACAGAGGCCCATGGTCAGGATGTCCTGTGTGACTGTCGGTGTGACAGTGTGTGAGAGTAGGTGACTCAAACTAATATCAACTTATCTGACACACACACACACACAGAGAGAGAGACAGACAGACAGACAGACATAGTGTATCAGAGCACTGAGAGCAGAGGGAATAAGCCAAATTAAAGTGTTATTAGGGCAGCGGAGACTGTGTGTGTGTGTAGCGATAGCAACATCGGGGGAGATAAACCCCTAAAGGTGGGAGAATAATGACTGATATGCACAGACCTCATCAAATGACAGACTTCAGTATGTCTAACTCATCTGGCCATGTGCTATACTGTATCAAGCATGAGGGATTTAAATGCTCTGAAAAAAATACTAATGATCTTATTTAATCAAAACCTAAGTATAGATTTATTTTCTTAGCGGTCCAAGCCAGACGATCAGGCTGCTTTCAGTTTTTGAAGATATTGCTACAGTATAACTGATTTGTATTGGAATAAACAAAAACAACCACAAAGTGAGAGAATGGGACAGACAGGTTTACAGTGAGAGTGGTGGGGTGGCGAGTTGTGTACTTACAGTTTCTTGGCCTTGAATGAGTCAGCGAACTCTGACACTGCGGAGAGAGGACAGGTCCAACCTCATGGCCTCCACCCTGGCCTTGTGCTGAAAAGAGAACAAACACAACACATCATCTTGGACATCCTCATCCTCATCATGACTCCACGGCATATTGAGAATCAGTCACACACACACGCACACACTAGCTCCTGGTGTGACTCCCATAAATCAGAAGCAGACATTTAGATTGACATCAGCTGATGTTGAGGTAGACCAGACAGTGTGCAGATGTCTGCAGATCTGATGAGACATGAGCACAGCCCAACTACAGCAGACAGACACTATTTTGTCTCAGGATGTCGTCTCAGGTTCACATGGTACTGCCGGTTCTGTCTGTCTGCTGCCAGAGTGTGCGTGCACGTGTAGTTCATCACACACCATATGCCAGTAGACAGGAGAGGAAGAGAGTGGAGAGGAGATTAAGCGGTGAAAGATAGATTACTGTAGAGCTGAATACATAGCTGCATTTACACACTGAATACAGACTACTCATCATCTACTCTATCAGACTGGATCAGTCTACGTACACAGCTGATCCTGTCAGAGATGTATTACCATGACCAGGTATAGATCCCAGTCCTCAGCCCTGTCCCCTCACAGCAGTCACGCGTTTGTTCTTAGTGTATTAACTCAGGACCTCTGCTCTCCATAAAACATACAAGTAGGGTTATTCAGATTTCCATACCTTCATACCGTTCTGGTACCATGGCGGGGTATACGTTATCACAGGCAGTGCACACAAGGGTCGTTATTTCTTTCAAAACATAAAACGATCCAGGAAGGGATTGATAGTCTCTGCTGTAACCAAGAAGCTTGATCTTGCAAGCTAGCCACTTAGCTAGCAAGTTAGCAAACCAAATGTATAGCTGGTTCCCTGAGCTGGAGTTAATTAATTTGGCCCACGTGCACAGATAGGGCTCTACCTGTGCAGAGCACATGCCCCTTTCCCCTTCCAGTCTTGGAAGTGCCCTTTTCAGTGGTGGTTGATTATTTTTGCATACATTTTTTTATGGTTGTTGTTCTGAACCCACTGCCCGCAAGTTGCAGTTAAAGTCCCATCTATGCTTCAGAACCAAAAAGTTGCGTCTTGATTGTTGACCAATGACCAGTCATCAGCGTTGGGGCACAAAGGCGGGCGCATATATCCAGATTACTGACCAGCAAGAACTTGTTTCATTTTCTCCAGTTTTGCCTGACAAAAACAGAGTAGTCCTACGTTTATATTATCCATATAAAATAGAGTTTGGAAATCTACTATGGAGGCCTCTTTGCCAGAACAACAACAGGGTACCTGGCAATTTGATTGATCATTTTCCTATTTCAGATAGGCCTAGTTTGGGTGGCTACTGGCTATATGTCTAAAGATAAGCAGCTGATGGCACTGCCTTCAACATTATAGGATGAAGATGTGACATATTCTGAATTTATCACAATATTGGTAAGGAAGAACAAGGCTACAACGGCTGGCAACAGGCACTCTGCAAGCAGGCAGCCCTCCGATCCTGCAACCTCTGCTACAAATAGGCTGTATGATTCTGCTTGCTCTGGACTCCAGAGAAGTGACATGATATATCGCTAGTTGATGTTGGATGCTAACATGAATTCATTTCTGCTCCAAATGCAGGTGTAAAATGCAGTTTATTTCTGTAGCCTATCTTGCGTGGAGTTGGGTTAAATATAGTAATGGCAGGCTACAGTATTTCTGACAATCTTCTATTTTGACAGGATTTGTGTGTTCGTTGTTACTAAGTGCAGCATTTATTCCAGATGAAAATAGTTTTGCAATATACTATACTCATCAGACTGTGTTGCTTTTCCCTTTTCTTTTAATGAATGCTCAATTTCTGGAGGGGTGCCATTTTTGGGGTTTGAGCACATGCCCCCCCAAAGGTCTGTCTTAGGTAGTTAACTTATAGTTAGTTATAAGCAGTGGTGCATCAACCCCCCCACCCCACCCACCCACCCCCTGCAGCCCAAACGAGCCGGGGGGTCCCCAACCCAATTTTTTATTTTTGTTTCTTTTGGTATTAAAAATCTTATGTCGCCCAAGCCTACATACAAGTACACACACGGGACCTTTAGCATGTGCAGGTGTGTGAGGTGTGTGATTGTGTGTGAGTGTAGCGTGAACCAGGGAAGAGTGTGTTCCTCTCAGACCAATGGTCCGTTAGACTCATCCCTCAAGCCAGAGAAAGACAACACTCCTGGGATTCCACCGTCTGGGATTGGGAATATCAGCTATTCCTGATGCACGCGCACACACACACTTCCCCAGCTGTTTGTCCCTGGAGAGCACTGTCAGCTCACATTACCCCAGGAAAGAGCGTTCAATGTTCCGCTCTCCGCTTCCGACTCCCCCGTCAGCCTTTTCCCACATCTCATCTCTATCCCAGGAACGTGAGGGAGTGTCTTTCCTTCATGCATCTCTCTGTAGAGAGGACACACATGGAACAATCCCCACCAGCCAAGCCAAGCATGCCAAGGGTTAACAGGTTTTCAGGAGTTTTACAATTGCATTTACTGCCCCTATAAGTATTTACACATTCACACACACACAAATATTCAATTCTGCAACTCAAGGGTAAAACCAGGCCAGCGTAGAATGATGTAATCTGAATGGTGCTCTTGATGCTATGATATACCATTCCAGGGCTGCTATTACACAGAGTTAAGGAGGTGATGATGGCCATTATACATGTCTGATTATAGGGAGATCGGGGATGTTTCATATGATCTACACACAGCATTAATCACAGGTGAGAGAGTATGATCAGCTCCTTTAATGACCCTGTAAAAGTGGCACACAACAAACACACTGTCTTAACCTCCCTCGCTTCCCTTACTAGAGACTGGTTTCCTCCAGACAGGTTTCCTCCTGCCTAGGGAGTTTTTCCTGACCACTCATTTCTACTTGTTCTATAGGGGTTTCGGCCGGGATTGCTGTTAAAACAATTTGGGACATGTATTAAAATGCTCAATATGAATAAATATCACAAATGGATCTACTCCTGTTTCTCAGTGACAGAGAAGATGTCTGAAGATCCTGAGAGAGAGAGAGAGAGAGAGAGAGAGAGAGAGAGAGAGAGAGAGAGAGAGAGGAAAATACATAGAGAAA
>QNTS01002353.1:151614-172914 GCA_003317085.1 Hucho hucho | reverse complement strand
ATGCATACAGGCAAACTCTCAGTAACAATTGTAATGTTGTGTGTTAATACTGTTAACAGAAAGTAAAATTATACCAAGTTCTATGTGTGAAAGTGAGTGAGCAGAGAAGTCCCCATGTGAAAAGGGCACCTTATAAAAGCAATTAAGAGAGCTGGCTTTGAACAGCTCAGTCAGCCACAGCCTGAAACTAGAACAGGCCTGACTGGAGGGAGGAGAACAAAACAGAATAAAACCTTCATGACCTTGTCCTGACCACTCCACTTGGTCATCAGCTTTTAAGACTGTATTTGATCAGTCATATACTGAACAAAAATATAAAACTCAACATGCAACAATTTCAAAGATTTTACTGAGTTACAGTTCACGTAAGAAAATCTGTCAATTGAAATAAATTCATTAGGCTCTGATCTATGGATTTCACATTAAATCAAAAATCGAATCAAATGTTATTTGTCACATGCGCCAAATACAACAGGTTACAGTGAAATGCTTACTTACAAGTACTTAACCAACAATACAGTTAAGAAAAATACAAAACAATATAAGAAATAAAAGTATTTGATTAGATGTTCAGGAGTCTTATGGCTTGGGGTTAGAAGCTGTTTAAAAGCCTCTTGAACCTAGACTTTGCGCTCCGGTACCGCTTGCCATGCGGTCTATGACTAGGGTGGCTAGAGTCATTGACAATTTTTAGGACCTTCCTCTGACACCGCCTGGTATAGAGGTCCTGGATGGCAGGAAGCTTGGCCCCAGTGATGTACTGGGCCGTACGCACTACCCTCTGCAGTGCATTGCGGTCGGAAGTCGAGCAGTTGCCATACCACATTACTGGGAAAACAGATATGCATCTGTTTGTCACAGATACCTTAAAAAAAGTAGGGGTGTGGATCAGAAAACCAGTCAGTATCTGGTGTGACCAACATTTGCCTCATGCAGCACGACACATCTTCACATAGAGTTGATTAGGCTGGTGATTATGGCCTGTGGAATGTTGTCCCACTCCTCTTCAAATGGCTGTGTGAAGTTGCTGGATATTGGTGGGAACTGGAACACGCTGTCGTACACGTCAATCCAGAGCATCATAAACATCAGCTCAATGGGTGACATTTCTAGTGAGTATACAGGCCATGGAAGAACTGGGACATTTTAATTTTCCAGGAATTGTGTACAAACCCTTGCGACATGAGGCCGTGCATTATCATGCTGAAAGATGAGGTGATGGTGGCGAATGATTGGCACGACATTGGGCCTCAGGATCTCATTACAGTATCTCTGCATTCAAATTGTCATTGATTAAATGCAATAGTGTTTGTTGTCATTAGCTATGCCTGCCCATACCATAACCCCATCGCCACCACGGGGCACTCTGTTCACAACACTGACATCAGCAAACCGCTCGTCTGCGGTTGTGAGGCCGGTTGGACGTACTGCCAAATTCTCTAAAACAACGTTGGAGGCAGCTTAAGGTAGAGAAATTAATATTAAAATATCTGGCAACAGCTCTGGTGGACAGAGCTGTTGCACAACTTGAGCCACCTGTGGGATTGTGTTGTGTAACAAAACTGCACATTTTAGAGTGTCCTTTTATTGTCCCCAGCACAAGGTGCTCCTGTGTAATGATCATGCTGTTTAATCAGCGTCTTGATATGCAACACCTGTCAGATGGATGGATTATCTTAGCAAAGGAGAAATGCTCACTAACAGGGATGTAAACACATTTGTGCACAGAATTTGATAGAAATAAGCTTTTAGCGCGTGTGAAACATTTCTGGGATCTTTTATTTCAGCTCATGAAACATGAAACAATTGAAAATTTTTGTTCAGTGTATATATTTGGGGTAGAAAGAGAAAAGGGGAAGGAGGGAAATGGCAGTGTGAACTGGTCATAAATCATCCTGTCAGAAATATGACATTCCTTCATAAATACCCACCAATCTCCTCTCCACCTGGCTGAGTCACACAGGCATACATACGAACGCACACGCACGGATACACGCACACACCTCCACCTGGCTGTGTCTCTACTTAGGATCTGAGTCTAAGTACTGAGCTCCCTTTTTCAATTACACACACACACACACACACACACACACACACACACACACACACACACACACACACACACACACACACACACACACACACACACACAGGCAGTATTTATATTCCATGTATTTGAAATATGTATTTAATTACTTTTGAATTTCTTTTGAGTATTTTGTCATTTGTGTTTCCATGTTGTGTTGGCCTAAACTACAATCCAATTTATTTTGTCTAGCATCAGGGCTAGACAGGGTCCTGTTGGTAAACCCTGCAATTACGACTGTAATTAAACACATTAATTAATTAAAGCTTCAATGTGTTAATTCAAGTGGTGTGAACTGTGCTCAGAGAGACGAGGGAGAGTGAAGGTGAGAGATAATAGAAAGACAGGAAAAGAGAGAAAAGGGAAGAGTTAGATACAGAAAAAAATAATCCTATTTCTCTCTGACATGGAAGTTAAGTGGTGTGAGCAGTGTGTGTTTTACTGGTGTCCGTTCCTGTGATTACAGCTCCTAGTCTGGTGAATAATAACCACTATATACCAGGCCTAGGCTAGTCTACTAGGAGATGACATACGACTGCATTATAGTTGTTTCAGTCACTTTAACAAGAGAACAGGCCTTCGGAGAGGACACTAAGAGAAAGATACATCAGGACTGAGGAGATGCTATTAGTATGTCTTAGAATAGACAGAAGTGTTACTGTCTCTCTGGACAGAGGAGGGTCTGAGCAGAGAGAGGTCTTTTGGAGAGACCTCTGTGTTTCTTTATCCTCTGGTAAAATAGAAAGTACAGCACAAGAAAGAAAGACAGACAGAGAGAGATGGGAAATGAAGAGGACAGAGAGGTCATCATAAATGCAGAGTTTGCTTTTCAGATGCAGACAGAGCAGGGCCACGGGGCCTCAGGCACAGATCACGCGCACACAGATGCCCTTTGCTCCTCTTCTATTCTTCCTTCTCCTACCTCTCTCATATTCCTCCTTCTCCTCCCTCTCTCATGTTCATCGTTCTACTTCAGGGCAGCATCAGATTTGCATCAGAAAGTGACAGAGATTTAAATAAGGTTCCGTTGTTATCATACAGACATCCAGACTGACTCCTTTCTCTCCTCTCTACTCCCCATCTCCCTCTACTCTCCTCTCATCCTCCTCTCCCCACAGCCCTCTTATCCCTCCATCTCTCTCTCCCTCCTTTTCCCCTCTCCTCCCTTATGTCCTTCTCCCTCCCCTATCCGCAAGATATGCCGACGGTGCAGGTTTTACCGGCGTGCATGTCTTCTGTGTTACCAATACTCTAACAACCAGGGTCTTAATGTGATCCATATTGCTCTGTAATATTCCACATCTCACAATAAACACTAGCAATCACATATTCACACCAAGCTTATTTTGCAATTCTGTAGAGAGCTTTGGTGATGGGGGTGGCGGACGGCGCACACAGCTTTAGATGCTGATTATGTCTGGGCTAGATAACAAAGAAGTCACAAACTACAAGACCCCACTTCACTTTACTCACACAACTTTCTATTTGTGAGTGTCAGCAAATAAGCTCACTTTCTGAAGATACAAAATAATGTGTTCTTTTCAAGTGCTCTTTTGCCGCATGATTGCTTTGTTCCGAATTAGTGGGTTGCTATATATTTTTTTACCTCTTCCGAAAGATGCGGCCATTACGCTTTGTCATCTCAGTAACTTAAGGGCTGGCAATCTAACACAAACACACACACGCTCGCACACACAGATGATAAATGAAGTCCCTTTGATTTAGTTTATTACTCTGCTTTGCGTGTGCATCATAAAAACACAAGTGTAGCATAATTGAATAAGAAAAGGATCCGGCCATTATGATGCATGGAGGTCTTTGATCTGAATAATATAATAATTGGTATTTTGATGAGGGAATGTTCTCAGTAGGGTTCTGGAATCACTTTCATTAAACTCTCTTTTGTTTAGGAACGTTCTACACTAAACTGCTAAGTGCTTTCCATTGTCACAAGGGTTAAGCCTGGAAATAAAATGTAAAAAGTGTGTTCTTTTTTTCCTCAATCTCTCGCTCTCTCTCACTTTGGGTTTAACAATCTTACTTTATTTCCTTACCTGATTTAGTGCCATTGCAGCTCAACACCTGATTGTGTTATATAGAGTTTTTTATTAAAAGTATTCTCCTCATGTGTTCTTAATCTCCTCTCTCCTGGTTGTGAACCACAAAGGAGCTCATGGAACAATGTAATATATGTGTCACATGACCCAGGCGAAGGTCAGGGGTCAGGCAGCCCCAGACTGTCAGTGGACCAGAGTATGAGAGAGAACAAACCATTCCGCGTCAACAATTTGTGTTATTGTTTTAATTCATGCACCCTCATTCAACTTACCTTGCCTGGGAACAGAGGGACAAGCGAATGAACAAATGACAGGCAGGGAGGAGAGGATACGGGCGGTGAGAGGCGGACGGACACCTCGTCCCTCCATCTCTCTATCCCTCCATCTCTCTCTCTTCAGTAGAGGTGTAATTACATTAAAAGGGCCTATTATTTCCCAGTACGGTGCGTTGCGTTGCAGAGTTGGATAGACCTGTCTATGGTCTTGCATCTAAATGTAATCAGGCTCCATGTTAATTGAGTTGGGCTGGGCCGCACGCCATGAATTGACTAACAATACCCAGAGAGAGGGGTAGAGAGGGGGGGGAGACAGACAGACAGAGAGTGAGAGAGATTGTGTAAAGGTATTCACGCATCTTGATCTGTAAGATCTGAAACAAAGTATTCATAAAATGTTGAACTCTACCCTAAATAATTTTTCAAATGTCCTCTTTGCTACAGTATAATGAAAGCCATGTAAGATCCTTTTCAACGTTTTAAAAGAGGATATTCGATTCTTGATTTCAGAATGACCAAGAGCAAAGCACAAATTAGAGCTAGTTGACCGTGATAAAATGTGGACAGGAATTTCACAGTGTAACCTACAGTGCCTTCAGAAATAATTCACACCCCTTGACTTTTTCACATTTTGTTGTTACAGCCTGAATTTAAAATTGATTACATTTAGTTTTTTTGGTCACTGGCCTACACACAATACCCCATAATGTCAAGGTGGAATTATATTTAAATTTTTTACAAATTAATAAAAAATGTAAAGCTGAAAATGTCTTGAGTCATTAAAACCTGTTTGGGCTAGGTAGTATTGGATAGAAAATACTCTGAAGTTTCTAAAACTGTTAAAATAATGTCTGTGAGTATAACAGAACTGATATGGCAGGTGAAAACCCAAGGAAAATCTATCCGGAAAATAGTTTTTTTTGATGTCACAGTTTTTCCATTGACTTGCTATTCACTATAGAAGGATTTAGCTCCCAGATTGCAGTTCCTGGCTTCCACTAGATGTCAACAGTCTTTAGACATGGTTTCAGGCTTGTTTTTTTTTAAACGAACAAGAAATATAAATTCTTCCCGGTGGCTCATGAAAAGGACTCTACTGTTTTGCGTGCGTGACTGTGTGCGCGCTCTTCGTTATTTTTCTTTTCTATTGAACAGGCTATTGTCCGTCTGAAATATTATAGTTTATTTACATATTAGGGTACCTGAGGATTGATTAGAAACGTTGTTTGACTTGTTTGGACAAAGTTTATCGGTAACTTTTTTAGGTTTTCTATGTCTGTACATTGAACGAGTGGAACGGGTGGATTACTGAACAAAACGCCAACCAAACTGAGTTTTTGGGATATGAAGAGGGACTTTATCAAACAAAACAACCATTCTTTGTGTTCCTGGGACCCGTGGGATTGCAACCAGAGGAAGATCTTCAAAGGTAAGGGATTTATTTTATCGCTGAATTAGATTTTGTAATGCCTGTGCTGGTTTGAAATATATTTATATGCAGGAAGTATGCCGGGCGCTGTCCTCAGATAATCAAATGCTATGCTTTCGCCGTAAAGCCTATTGTAAATCGGACAAAGCGGTTAGATTACCAAGATTCTACGCTAAATCAGCACAAGAACTGTTCGTCGGGAGCTTCATGAAATGGGTTTCCATTGCCGAGCAGTCGCACACAAGCCTAAGGAAACACGTTCTCTGGATTAATGAATCCCGCTTTACCATCTGGCAGTCCGACGGACGAATGGATAACAGGAGAACGCTACCTGCCCGAATGCATAGTGCCAACTATAAAGTTTGGTGGAGGAGGAATAATTGTCTGGGGCTGTTTTTCATGGTTTGGGCTAGGCCCCTTAGTTCCAGTGAAGGGAAATATTAACGCTACAGCATACAGTGATAGTCTAGACGATTCTGTGCTTCCAACTTTGTGTCACAAGTTTGGGGAAGGACCTTTCCTGTCTCAGCATGACAATGCCCCCGTGCATAAAGCGAGATCCATACAGAAATGGTTTGTCGAGACTGGTGTGGAAGAACTTGACTGGCCTGCACAGAGCCCTGATCTCAACCCCATTGAACACCATTGGGATGAATTAGAAAGCCGACTGCTAACCAGGCCTAATCACCCAACATCAGCGCCCGACCTCACTAATGCTCTTGTGGCTGAATGGAAGCAAGTCCCCGCAGCAATGTTCCAACATCTAGTGGAAAGCCTTCCCAGAAGTGGAGGCTGTTATAGCAGCAATGGGGGGACCAACTCCATTTAATGCCAATACTTTTGGAATGAGATGTTCGACGATCAGGTGTCCACATACTTTTGGTCATGTAGTGTAAGTTGCATGGACTCACGCAGTGGGCAATAATAGTGTTTAACATAATTTTTTTATGACTACTTCATCTCTGTACCCCACACATACAGATAATTGTAAGGTCCCTTGGATGAGAAGTGAATTTCAAACACAGATTCAACCACAAACACCTGATGCTTTCCACTGTCTCGCAAAGAAGGGCACCTATTGGTAGATGGGTAAATTAAAAAAAGCAGACCTTGAATGTCGCTTTAAGCATGGTGAAGTTATTAATTACACTTTGGATAGTGTATCAATACACCCAGTCACTACAAAGATACAGGTGACCTTCCTAACTCAGTTGCCGGAGAGGAAGGAAACCGTTCAGGGATTTCACCATGAGGCCAGTGGAGACTTTGAAACAGTTACAGAGTTTAATGGGTGTGATAGGAGAAAACTGAGGATGGATCAACATTGTAGTTGCTCCACAATACTAACCTAAATGACAGAGTGAAAATACAAATATTCAAAAACATGTATCCTGTTTGTAACAAGGCACTAAAAACATACTGCAAAAAATGACGTAAAGCAATTACATTTTTGTCCTAAATACAAACTGTTATGTTTGAGGCAAATACAACACATTACTGAGTACCACTCTCCAGTATTTTGTATAGATCGTTAACAAAAGATGACGATTAAATCTATTTTAATCGCACTTTGAAACACAACAATATGTGGAAAAAGTCAAGGGGTGTGAATACTTTCTGAAAGCACTGTAGTTCTTAACCTGATACAGAACTGGTCTTCCCAACCACAATCTAACCAAAAGAATACCCCGAAGGAAAACACTAACACACACCTCTCGTCGCTGTTGTAGTATACAGGACCACAGTGGAAAACATTTCTGACTTCATTGTCATCGTCGATGATTCCTATTGAGCATGTTCTTTGTTATGTAGAGGTTTCTTTCAATCCATCTAATCTCTACTAATTTGGTCTCCTCTTAGCAGCGTCCTGTACTAGTGGAAACAACCGTCCTTTCCTCATTAACTTGTAGGTAGAGATGCTCCGTAGCATGAAATTACCCGTGAGCCTCCCTCTCCAAATAACCCAGTTGGCAAACAAATGATCCGAGCAGACGCAGTAAAAGGCAGATGATTAAAATAATAGGAGGGATTTAAAACTACCTCCACAGAACAATTCAGCAAAGGACTGCACAATTACTCCTACTTCTCCCCTGTTCATTCCATCTCTCCTCCACCATTCTCCCTCACTTCACGGTGTCCATATGTTTAGACGGATATAGAAAGGGTGTAAAGAATGGGGTGGCAGGTAGCTTAGGGGTTAAGAGTGTTGTGCCAGTAACCGAAAGGTAATTGGTTCGAATCCCTGTGACGACTAGGTGAAAAACTATCGATGTTTCCTTGAGTAAGGAACTCTGGATAAGAGCATATGTTAAAAGTATTAGATTTACTTCTACTAGACATGCAGTGGCACCTTTTAGGTTGCGCTACTTTCTTTTTAAGCAACTCATATTGCCACTTAAATCTATTCCTATATAATACTCTGGTCAACACTTATTATACCACCATGAGACTCTCTACCCTTCTCTCTCAGCCCCTAAATCTGTAGTAAATTACAGAAGGATGGAGGGACAAGAAGGAGGAGGAAGAGTGTTGCCAGTGTTCTCAGGTCTACATTATCTCTGAGTTATAGTCACCATTTGCATGTCAAACAGCCTCTGTGGAGGGCTGGCCACCGTGGTACCACCCCCAGCACAATCAGGGAGATTTACCGAGCCTCACGGCCCACCTTGGGCATCTCCGGATGGGGCAGACAGCCCATTCCCAGCCCCTGGTCTCACTAGGGGCCCTCTGGGCCTCATCCAGGAGCTGGGGAATGGCAGCACTTAACAAGACTGAGGAAGACCAAAATAGAGAACCATCGAGCAGAAGAAAAAAAAACTTAGGGCAGAACAAAGCATCTGTCTGGTGATAATGGATGATCCACAATAACAGTGTCTGCATATTGTTTCTGCTGGGTTGATGTCTTATTATACCATAATAGAAGAACAGGTATGAACTTCTGACCCTGTGAGAGGATGGTTCATTTCAGTGTCAATGGGGACATCGTCCCTCCGCTCCTCAGGAGCAAATGTAACGACTTCACCCCGTAAAGCTGCTCCACACACCTTATGCAGCTGTGTAACAGAAAGCGTTATGTAGTATCATTTGCAGATAGTTAATTGCTCACCTGAGAGGTCTCTGTCCCGTTAATGCTGTCTCATGGCTGAACTCTGCCAGGGTAATACACACACACACTCTCTGCCGTATTGATATTGTGACGCCAGCATCTGTTCACCTCCTCGTTACTGCTTAGCCCATAGCACGGCCTCCTATCTGACTGACTCTGTGTGTGTGTGTGTGTGTGTGTGTGTGTGTGTGTGTGTGTGTGTGTGTGTGTGTGTGTGTGTGTGTGTGTGTGTGTGTGTGTGTGTGTGTGTGTACATCAGGGACAGACAGAAGTCACAGCACACAGGAGAGGCCAGGGAAGAGAGGCGACTAATAGAGATATCTACCATAACACCGACACACCAGGGGCCTAATCAACTGTACTGTACAGGCCACTTACATCTACCACCAGTTTCTCTATGTATTTTCCTCTCTCTCTCTCTCTCTCTCTCTCTCTCTCATAAAGTAGAGTGTTTACCAACAAACAAACAGAATTCTTGAGTTTAAGAGGGATATAGAGAGAGAGAGAGAGAGAGAGAGAGAGAGAGAGAGAGAGAGAGAGAGAGTTGGGTTTCTGTTTTCAGGATAAGATATGAGTGTAGAAAGTGTGCTGTGGGGAACATTAATCAAAGTGTTCACCCAGTGGGTAACCATATGGCCGAGCAGCACGCCAACACAGCAAACCTGCTGATCCCAGGTACCACAGCACTATTACCTCTACTGGCTGCACTGGAGGAGGGAAGAGAGGATTGGGGAGAGAAAAGAGGAATCAAACCCAGGTGATGAATGAGGTGGACTCCAGGGCCTCAAGAAGATCATGTGGTGAGAGAGGAGAAGGATGAGAAGGAGAAGGGACAGAGGAGGGAGAGAAGAGAGAGGGGCACCGGTCTTGTGTCTGACCCCTTTTTTGTTTTCTTGCTAAATTAGATTATTTTTAACTCTTAAAACACATTTCCCAAAGCCCATCTTGGAGTTTAATAAATGATCAATACTGTTCATATTCCCCCATATTCAAACCATCCCAATCATACAAATATCTTGTCTCCTAGCCATACTAATATCCTGAATGACTTTTGGGAGTTTCCTCCCTCTCTGTGCATTTTCATTGAGCATTTTGGGCTGGTGCTTTATGACCCTGATGGGATTCTGTTAATGAGGAAGTGCACATGTCTTCAGGTCCTGTCTGGCCAGGTCTGCACTTCCTCTCTGGGCTTTATGATTAGGCCACGTAATGAACGCCATTCATCTTAGTCTTACACTGCTCACGCACATGGACACACACACACACCCTGAAGCTAAATTACTAATATCCACCCTTTGACAAACGTTTGGCAATGATAAAAGACAAATGACAAACGGGCCATAATAAAGGTACATTTATGTCTGCATTTCTGATACATGGGACAATAAATCTACAGGACAATAACTATTCAATGACTGCACTTGAGGCAACATTGGGTCAGCCTCACACTTATAGCCTGCTGAACCAATGTAATGTCAAAGCCGCTCCTCTCCTCCCTCCCTTTCAGGGATCGTTGACATTAACCTGGAGCAGTGGTACATTATGTTCTCAGGGTTCACTTTGTTGCTCTCCACACGTCACGCCACAAAGCTTTATGGCACAGATCCATCAGTCACACACACACACACACACACACACACACACGATTTATGGGATTTATGGGAGATGGAGTTTGCAGCTGATGGTTAGGCGTCAGTCTTCCTGAGGACGACCTGTGGTCTGCCAGTCTGCCCCAGGATGTATAGATGAACCTCTTCATCGCCTCCACCCCTCCTCCCCTTTTCTCCCTCTGCTTCTCACCTCCTCCCCTCGCTCTTCTACTCCTCCTTTCCTCCACTCTCTCTGCTCCACTCCTCTCCTTCATCAATGTTATGGCTTAATGAGTCATGATCTGAAACATATAGTTCTTACCTGAAGGAGATTTGATAACAAAAAGGTTACAAGGCCGACTGCCACCCCCTCCCTGTTCTGCTCCACTTTTAGACCCCCAGCCTTATCCCACATCTCTCTCTCTCTCTCTCTCACACACACACACACACACACACACACACACACACACACACACACACACACACACACACACACACACACACACACACACACACACACGGCAGGGTGTAAGCCCCCTTTTTTCTGTCTTTGTGTTATCCCAGTGAGGGAGCGTTAGCTGGTCATCCCTCATCAGGCCAAAGTTTATTTGGCCTAATTCATCATGACACTGTATTAATGGGCTGCAGGGACACACACACAGCGTTATTTCAGCAAATGCATCATGACTCAGTATGGACAGCAGTGCCCTTCAGAGGGGAGATGAGTCACCAATAAACTCACTGTTCACTGCCATGCATATACAGGCGTTGAGAATGACAGAGCGGTGTCAATTAACCTGCACCGTAAAGTCAGAGAGAGAGGGAGGGGAAAAAGGTCCCCCAAAACAGGTCTGCTTTAGATGGTTGCCTGGTGTTCCAGGATGAGAGTAGAGGGCAATGTTGGGGGTCATAGGTCAACACCTACGTAGACATCTTTATGAGACATGGTTCCCCCGATGCCTCATTCATAAACAGAGTCTGAGTTAGAAGTTCATAGTTATAACACATAAGAGCTACACAGGGGAGTTAGTGGAGTTTCATCCACTATCAAAACACACACACCTCCCCGCTGGCACACATAAAGCGATATTGCCCTGTGGTCCCCTGTAGACCTGGGCCCTAATAAAGGCTTACGGTCTGAAGGAAACAGCTCTGACACCTCTGAGCCTCCCTCTGCGCACACACACACACCCACACACACAGAGAGGGACTGACTGTGGTCACAGGTCGTGGCGTGCAGGGTAGTTTGTGTAATCTCTGTAGTCTAGTAGTGGAACAGACCAGAGCAGAGCAGAGTTTAACCTGTAATATCTTCCCTGCTCCCATGCTGCCGCTTGTAGGGTTTTACTACAGGGGAAATTACACCTGTTTTCTGGTCTGAGACCAACACACACACACGTTTGGATTACAAAGCCAGGATACAAGGGAACCAAGGCACACACCTCTCAAATATAAACACAAACAATCACAAAAACAATCACAAAAACACACAAACAATCACAAACACACACACACAAACAATCACAAAAACAATCACAAAAACACACAAACAATCACAAACACACACACACACACACAAACAATCACAAAAGCACACACACACAATCACAAAAGCACACGCAATCACAAAAACACACACACACACACCAGTAAAATACTAAATTCTGAACTGTGTGGGCGAGGTGTGTATGTGAACTGTAGTTGCATTTACGTCCTGGCTGCCACAACATCACTGATCAACAAAACGTTTTATAGTGGTGCTTCACACTCCATTAAAACCCTGATTCTGCTCAAAAAATATGAGGCTCCCTGACAGCCATAACAGACTAACAGCCTGCACAGCTCTCATCTCCTCACAGGGTGACTGCAGGGTCACTGGAATACAGATGCTACTATGATGCTACAGTACTTTGTTGTCATGGTTATGCAATACCACCGCAACCCCCAGCTATGGATCATACACATTCTGACCCAGATTTAGTGTATAAGAAATTGTGTGTTAAAGGTACACACACACACACACACACACACACACGTGTGCTCACATTCACACACAACCGATGACAGATCTGCCATCTTAGATTGATCACTCGGTGGTCACAGGAAATGCAAACTTGTAGTGTAAGTTTTAAAAGGAATTACAAACTTTAGAAGCCTGTTTTAAAATGTCAGACTTGATTTGCCTTAACGAAAAATGTAAAAATAAAAATGCCCATTCATTATAATCCACATAATAATTAGCATTTCCTGTTGCAGCAGGATTATTTTCCTGCTGTGAGAAACTGGTCAAATTAAGATCCGTATAAGCAGCTATAGAGCTACTGTGTTAGAATAATACCTGAATGCCCTGTTTACAGGAGTAAATAATGCTATGCACTGTACTATCATACATCACTTCTCTTAGAAATCTGATGCTCTGAAACTCCTTCCACCTGGGCGTCAGTGTCAGTAGCCTAGCGGTTAGAGCATTGGACCAGTAACCAAAAGGTTGCTGGTTTGAATCTCCGAGTTGACAAAGTGAAAACTAATCTGTCAATGTTCCCTTGAGCAAGGTACTTAACCCTACAGATGTAAGACCTTCATTTAAATCACTCTTGTCATGCTGACAATTTTCCTGCACGGCAGGAAATTCAAACTTGTAGTGTACTTGTAGTGTAAAATGTATAATTTCCACTCTGAAATTTCAGATTTCAGTAATTTCAGACTATAACCCACATAATAATTCACATTTCCTGTTGCTGCAAGATTATTCTCCTGCTGTGAGATCCTACATCTGTAATTGCTCCTGTAAGTCGCTCTGGATAAGAGCGTCTGCTAAATGTGTTATCTTCTAGTCAAACATCAGCTCAATGATCACATCAATACAAGACATAGAGAATATATGTCATGAAATCACTGTGCATCAAAGTATCATAGTAACAAGTGGGAGTGGAGTTGCTGTGTGGGAGATAGAATGATGGTCAAAGATAAAAGTCCAAAATAAAATAAAAAATAAAGTCTAAATAAAACATAATTAAAAGTCAGTTTGAATGACACTGAGGGGCAGTGTTTTTCAACTAATGCCGGTTTGCCTGAGGCTGATGCCGTGCAGGTGTTTGTACACATACATATACACACACTCTCATTCAAATAAACACATACAAGAACACACATACATGTAATAGTGCCAGACATGCACACAAACATATACAGTTGGCATTGCTGTTATGATTTTAGTTGTCCTTGATGTCCTTTGTTTTAAAAGTATTTTGTTTAATAATTTCTTTTGCATTGATGTTTGCTGTTTTCCTCTGTCTTTTCCTTTTTTATCTTTAGTTCATTCTCTTGGTTGGTGCATTGGGGGGTTCTTGGGGGTGGGGAATGGAATTCATTGTATTTTTATTTTTCTTCTTGGGGGGGACTGTGGGAGGGGTCTCGAATGGTTGAGGGACAGCTATTGGGGAACTGTGGGGGGATCTTGGAGGGTTCGGGTTCACGTTTTTTAGCCTGGTGGTAGATCTGTCAACGTGCCCTTGAGCAGGGCATTGACCCTGGATGCTTCTGTGTGTCGCTCTGAATGGGAGTCTGTTGGATGACTGGTATGATGTAGTTGTTGAGCGGCTTCACTGCAAGTATATTGTATGTTTCGGATATTCAATAAAAAATATAAAAAAATATTTTAAAAAGTATCATAGTAACATACATTTGTCACGTGACTCCAAGCACACCTCAACCCTGGTGTTGTCTATGTTAATCCCCCCTCACCTTCCCATGTTTGATTTATAGAGGTATAAAAAACACGTATTTTAATCTACTGTTGGCTGGCTAGGCCTCCCTAATGAATGTGGATGATTGTGTACTGATGGTGAGTGTGCCTGCGTATGTGTTGGTGATTTTGTGACCCTGGAGGATTAAATACACACACACACACATCAGTTTACCCTGCCTTTATGTACATATCTACCTCAAATACCTCGTACCTCTGCACATTGACCTGGTACTACCTGTATATATCTGCATTGTTGTGTATTTTATTTTATTCCTAGTGTTACCATTTTATTTGTATTATTATTTTTAAACTCTGCATCGTTGGGAAGGGCTCGTAAGCAAGCATTTCACGGTAAAGTCTACACCAGTTGTATTCGGCGCATGTGACATATAACATTTGATTTGACACACACAGCCTATTTACCTCTATATAAAAACCCAGGGTAGAGGACAGAGAAGAGGATGGTGTCTGGAGGGACTCAGTGCTGGTAATAGGAGATGAGGAGAGACAACGTCAGACTGGATGGAGCTCACGGAGACAGTCAGTCACTATCCTAACATCAAACATCTCATTAGGTCTAATTACTGCTTGGAACACATGTAGACACATCATAGTGTTAGTCCTTGGTAGACCTTCAATGGTCTGTCTTGGGTCCTTAGATGAAGATAACGGACCTTGAAGATCTAAATAATCTAAATAATATTGTTGTGGTGCCGTTAGATTTGAAATATGGCATGGGTGTGTGACTGTCTCCATATTCCACAACACTACAATGGCACCTTGTTACCTACGTTGACTACAACAAAAGGCAGACAGACTGGCAGCCATAGCCAGGCTAAACCCAACACCTCCTGGATTAAAGCAGACTCTGTAGTTTTCTAAAGACTGGATCTTTACTGCTCTGCTCTAGTCAGCACTAATAAAGACTGGCCCTGCAGTTAAAAGCCTACTGTTAAAAGCCTACTGTAGATGTGAGGAACCTTTTACCTAAGACGTCTTTAGGAGCACCCTCCCAGGGTGAGAAAGGAGGAAGACAGAGAGAACGAGCAAGGGAGAGAGACAGAGCACAGATGGAGAGAGAGTTTGAAGTCCTAACAGGGTTCAGACAACAAGGGCCAGGTGGTGTAATATCCATAAGGTCTGAGCCATGCCCCACAGTGACAGCATCAGTCATCTAAATCATCCAGACTCTCCCCATCTGACCCCTGGCTAGTGACCCATCACTCTAAAACACACACCTTCACGACAGGCCTAAAAAATACTGCACATCCAGCAAGATAAGGCCCGGTTATTATTTGATTTATTCAAAATGATTCCTCTACGGCTCTTTCCATAGAACATTTGCCTATAGCTCAGTGTGGCCAGTGCAATTAAAACCCGGCCCTCTCCTCTTCAGAAGACAGAGGGCCTTCTTACTAGACAGACGTAAGACTAACTGTGTGTGCGCGTGCGCGTGATAACTATGCAGTCCAGTCTGCTCCTTTGTGGGGAGAGTGAGTGAAGTACGCTAGAGAGGCACTTTAAGGTTCATTTAGGCTCTCCTCTTCTCCCTGGCCACTCTATTAGCAGTCTGGAGAGAGTGATGTATGTCCCAAGCCAAGAGAAATGCATAATCAAGCATTTAAACAAACACCACAGTCTCTCGCTATGTCACACACACACACACACTCAGACAGACACGCATATAGAACAACACATGCGAATACAGACACGTACACAGTTATGTTTGTCCACACACATGATCATCCAAATGCCTTCTGTAAAACCCTCCATAATATCTAACCTGGTTATATTGTACAGTACTCCTCCATATTATGCCCCTGTGTTATATCCTGCTGAAATCCCCTACAGAGTAGGGTGGTAAGGCCAGTGTAGGTGAGTGAATGTGTGTGTCTGCTCTGAGGAGAGATCAGGGAAAGAAAGAGGGCTGAGAGGACAAGGAGAGTTCTCCCATCTCATTTACATCCCGCCACCCCGAGCCTCCCCTCTCCCTCTCTTCATCCCTGTCTCCACTAAACTAATGCATGGACGGGTGGGTGTTTATGGCTGAGCAGGAAGGGTAAACAGGAAGTAAATAAATTAAGCGAGAGATGTGAAAGTGTCCCTGGAGAACAGGAGACAAGCTACTAATATGTGAGGAAACAGACCAATTTGCAGCGCGTGTCGCTGTGGGAATAGGACAGAGGCCCATGAATGATTCTGCTCATGTAGCTGAGACGAGAGGAGAGGTGAGAGGAGGAGGAGGGAGGACCGTGTGCTTTAACGTAAGGGGTGTTTATGGGGGTTTGAGGATCTGAAAGGGGGTTTCTGGGGCTGCTTATGTAGGCCCATGTATATGCATCTAAAGCTAGAGTAGACTGTTATCCCTGTGTATGAATTATGAATGGACAACAAAATACCTTTTTCAAAGTGCTAAGAGGGCTGTTTAGAATAAAGTATAGTTTTTCTTCAATAATTTGATGATTATAAAATGAGTAAAAATACCACCTGCAAGCAAAAGCATAACCTCAAGTGTGTAAAACAAGATGAACAAAGAGAGAGAGAACGAGAGAGCACAGGGGCCTGCTCACTGACCTGGGAAATGAGGTCTGATTTCCTCGCTAGTTCTGGGAAGGAAAGGAGAAAAAAGAAAGTGAAACGGAGGGGGTAGCGGGGGAACACAGGGGGAAGTCTTGAGCACTAACTAAAAAGAAACGGAGAGGGGCACAAGGAGAACAGAGGGGAGAGGTGACAGTCTTTGGAGTGCTAACTAAAAGAGAGGCATCCCGAGGCCCTGTGGGGTGCTGTGTGTGTGTGTGTGAGAGTGTGTGTCAAGGTCAGCATTTCATATGTGTCACTTCCTGTTGGCCAGTACGGCAGGAGCGTTGCTTGGCACAAGGGCCGCCAGCGGGGAAGACTGGCACAGGAGGTTACCACAATGGGACACACACACACATTTCTCTGCAAACTAGTTTGTGTCTAGTTGAGAGTAAAGTACATGACAGTATATGTGGCATACACCGGCCTATAGCATGTGTATACTGTACATATGCACTAATGACCACAGACATACAGGTATACCCTCACATGACCACATACAAGATCTCTCACACGCATACACACAGAAACAAACACACACGGTAGAACTTTGAAGCTGTGTGTGAGGACTGGAGAGCTCTGCTTAGGCTTGGGCGATATACTGTTTATACCGTATACCGAGGTATTTTGAAATACCGTCAGTATGACTCTCAATACTTTTGTGTCGTTTTTTTTATAGCGCCCCTTGTGTGTACATTCGGTAATAGCGTATACCCGGGTATGGTACAGAAACGATATGAAGATCTGAATACCACCCAACACTACTGCTACTGCACTCCTCTCTCCTCGTCTCCATACCTCTCAATCTGCCTCCGTCTCTGGATGACTGACTTTTGCTTGCATGCCTGCCTGGCTGAAGGGAAGCCTCTCCCTGCACCTGCTCTGTAAAATGGACTACTTTTGCTGGGACAACACTAACAGCCTCAGTGACTAACTATTCTGTCTGTGTGCTTATTTTGTTGCCTGTCTCCCCGGCCCTGGCCGGTGTTAATGCGGTTGTTTGACATTGCAGGCAGAGGGCTTTCTTCTCCCAGCAGCCCCGGTGGACAGTAGGCTTTACCCTAATTGGTTCCTGAGCACAATCCTCCACAGCCACCAACATCCATGTTAATGCCCCGACACACACATGTACACACACATGTACACACACACACCCGTGTGTAAAATACACTCTGTAAACAACAAGAACAGGACAATCAGTGGCTAGCTGACTAATTAGCATCCTCACAAAACATCTCATTAGCATTTCCTACAGAGGGGAAGGAGAAAGTGTGTAAGTGACATTCTGCACAGCGGCCATGGGCCTTGGTAGGCCCACGAATCAGAGGACGGTATCTCAGGGGAGTCCATTACGCCTCTCCATGGGGGGCAGCGGAACCAAAGATAAGCAGAATTTTAGAGGCAATCAGGAAAAAGAAATCAGTGGGCCAACGCAGTTTAACCAGCAGCTTAACCTGTTTTACTGTGAGTAGAATATCAGATTCTGTTTCAGAGGCACAGTGGTATGGAGCTGTATAGTTCACAGGAGATGAGTGGACAGTGCATCAACCAGTCAAGGTGCAGACAAATGTCATAGCTGCATTGCAGAATACAGAAGTGCAAAAACGGATACCATTTTGATTGTTAGAATATCATGGCCTTCATCAGAATACTGTACGTCCCAAACTTTACAAAGAGAAGGAAAATTCCACAAATCCGGTCTTCCAAGAATCAGTGGTGTGGATGTATTTGTAGGCATAGCAGAGAGGAGTGTGATTCCCTGAACAGGATATGGCCCCTGACCTGTGTTCCAGCCTGTCTGTCCTGACCCCTGGTATTATCCTTCTGTCACCTGACTGTTATACCCACTGTCAGGACCCCATGACCCAGCACTCATCACACAGCTACTACTACCCCTACACTGGGCTTATGATAAAGTAGCCCATTCTGAGCGAACAGAGAGAGAAAGAGAGAGTAGGGGGAGAAAGAGAGAGAGACAGAGACAGAGAGAGAGACAGAGAGAGACTCCTACTGTAATCTGTGTGGCAGTCCAGGCAGGTAGTGGGGGGGGGTCAGGGGTCAGGTGCTATCGGGACAGCAGCTCAGCTCCTGCCAGCCCTGACTGAACTCAGGAAGTAGATTACCTTTTCATGACCTTTTGTCTAGAAGACCCCAAAATATATCCTCTTATCACAACGACCTTAGCGTGGGTGCATGGGAAGAGGAGGAGAAACATCCATCATAGGACAGATTAATCCTCCTCTCCATTCTTCTGCTCCATCTATTAATAATGTCGCCGGAGGGGAGAATTTGCTCCCAAGATTTATTCTGATATCGTGACTTTTATTCATTAACCTGCAATACGGGCCTTCCTTTTAGCAAGGAATAGATATTTTACTGCAAATTCTCAGCACATTGACTGAGCTTGTTTAGACTGCAAATTCAAGTACTCGTTTTCCTATAGTAAAAATACTTATACATATTAAATTAAATAAACATAAATGTGATGGTATACACTCCTCTCCATATGTATTTGAACAATTAATCATTTATTTTATTTTATTATTTGGCTATATTCTCCAGAGTTTTAGATCTGAGATAGAATGTTTCATATTAGGCGACAGTACAGAAAGTCATCTTTTATTTGAGGGTATTTTCATAAATATTGGTTTTAGCGTTTAGAAATGAAAGCACTTTATGCATCTAGTCGCCCCATTCGAAAGAAATCAGAAGTATTTGGACAAATTCACTTATAGTGTATTAAAGCAGTCAAAAGTGAATCATTTGGTCCCCTAGTTTGATACACTACACGTGAATTAGTCCAAATCTGTCTTCATATGTGGGGGACTAGATACACAGTGCTTTCATTTCTAAATGATAAAACATACATGGAAATATCCTCAAACGAAAGGTGACATCCTGTACTGTCGGCTCATATAAAACATTTGATCTCAAATGTAAAATCCTGGAGTATAAAAATGGCATCTTCACTGTCCAAATACACACAGAGGAGAGTGTATGTCAAGACTGTAGCACGCCGGCAAGGATTGACCATGAATAAATCACTGGCCATTTCACTTAAAATCAAATGACAATGATTCAAAAAACATTTAAGAACAAATTAATTTAAGAACAAACTGAGGTATTGCTGTTTAGGAAGAGAGATCTGGGTTGAGTTGAAACTGCAGGTCTGTTAACATGGTCCAAGCACACCAAGACAATAAGGCACAACAAAACCTATTCCCCCTCAGGAGACTGAAAAGATTTGGCATGGGTCCTCAGATCCTCAAAAGGTTTTACAGCTGCACCATCGAGAGCATCCTGACTGGTTGCATCACAGCCTGGTATGGCAACTGCTCAGCCTCTGACCGCAAGGCACTACAGAGGGTAGTGCGTACGACCCAGTACATCACCGGGGCCAAGCTTCCTGCCATCCAGGACCTCTATACCAGGCGGTGTCAGAGGAAGGCCCTAAAAGTTGTCAAAGACTCCAGCCACCCTAGTTATAGACTGTTCTCTCTGCTACCGCATGGCAAGTGGTACCGGAGCGCCAAGTCTAGGTTAAAGAGGCTTCTAAACAGCTTCTAGCCCCAAGCTATAAGATTCCTGAACAGCTAATCAAATGGCTACCCAGACTATTTGCATTGCCCCCTCCCCCCACACTGCTGCTACTCTGTTATTATCTATGTATAGCCACTTTAATAACCCTACCTACATGTTCATAATTACCGACATCAGTGCCCCCCACACATTGACACATTGACTCTGTACCGGTACCCCCTGTATATAGCCCCGCTATTGTTATTTACTGCTGCTCTTTAATTATTTGTTAACTACATTTTCTTAAAACTGCATTGTTGGTTAAGGGCTTGTAAGTAAGCATTTCACTGTAAGGTCTACACCTGTTGTTTTCGGCGCATGTGACAAATACAATTTGATTGACATCCTGCTATCAGTCTTTCACTCTCTCTATTCAGCGCTCCCTCTCTCTTCTCAGTTTCTCTCACTATGCTCCCTCTCCCTCTTGTTCTGTCTCTCACTTTCTGCAATGAACTCTCTCGCTCTTCCCCCCCACCCCCCACCCCCCTCTCTCGCTCCCCCCCTCCACCCCTCCCTGTAATCAACCCAGTACTAATGGCTTATTCTTTCTGCTCCAGCAGACACATCCCACTTGTTTATTTTCCTCCACTCGTAAATCTGGGGGTACGTCACAGGCGCTAAAATATTACCGCTATAATCTCAGGTAATTATCTCTCTCTCTCTAACAACCATTCCATTGCAGAGTTTTCTGTAACTCTAACTGATGTGGGATTCAAGGGTTTCCAGTTTTTGTACTGTATGTGCAGGTTAATAAAGCTACAGCAGTGTGTACTGTATGTGCAGGTTAATAAAGCTACAGCAGTGTGTACTGTATGTGCAGGTTAATAAAGCTACAGCAGTGTGTACTGTAAGTG
>QNTS01002353.1:132052-151052 GCA_003317085.1 Hucho hucho | reverse complement strand
TTAATAAAGCTACAGCAGTGTGTACTGTATGTGCAGGTTAATAAAGCTACAGCAGTGTGTACTGTATGTGCAGGTTAATAAAGCTACAGCAGTGTGTACTGTATGTGTAGGTTAATAAAGCTACAGCAGTGTGTACTGTATGTGTAGTTTAATAAAGCTACAGCAGTGTGTACTGTATGTGTAGGTTAATAAAGCTACAGCAGTGTGTACTGTATGTGCAGGTTAATAAAGCTTCAGCAGTGTGTTTACTGTATGAGTAGGTTAATAAAGCTACAGCAGTGTGTACTGTATGTGCAGGTTAATAAAGCTACAGCAGTGTGTACTGTATGTGCAGGTTAATAAAGCTACAGCAGTGTGTACTGTATGTGCAGGTTAATAAAGCTACAGCAGTGTGTACTGTATGAGTAGGTTAATAAAGCTTCAGCAGTGTGTACTGTATGTGTAGGTTAATCAAGCTACAGCAGTGTGTACTGTATGTGTAGGTTAATAAAGCTACAGCAGTGTGTACTGTAAGTGCAGGTTAATAAAGCTACAGCAGCTGTATGAGGCTGACAGCCTTGCTGGCCTTGGAGACGTTTCTACAGGCCAGGATCACATGGGCCCCATGGAGGGCAAACGACTTGGCTGTCTCAAAACCTACACACAGAGAGGGAGGGAGGGAGGGAGGGAGGGAGGCATGAGGAGAGGGGAGCAACATAGACAGGGTGGAGGCAGAAAAGAGAGAGAGAGACAGAATAATGCTTTAAAGATGAGTTATTTTGGGAGATAATGTGGAGATACTCAGGGCAGTTGACTGTGAAGGGGTAAAAGATGGGTTAGAATCCATATCTATGTTGCATATAATTTATATCACTGAGGAGGGAGCCAAAGGGTCTACTGGGGAAAGTTAATCATGTCTCTGTGAAGTGATGACACTGATTGAATTAATGTGGTTCAAGGATTCACCCGCTAGTCCCTGATACAGTTATAGGAAACCAACCACAAGCCATCTCAGAAGGTATCACTATCCACTGAGTCTTACTGAGAGAAACATGGAGATTCATATTGGTTGGAGTGGTAATGCGGTATCAATTATACTAGCAATAATAACAATGACGTTGATGATATGGTTAACAACTGAAGTTATAGAGAAGACAACTAGAAAATCAGAACCATTCGAATGACTTGAGAAGAACTTTCATATCAAACCTTGGTGTGATATTCTAGCACTTCAAAGACTGACTGATAAGAACATTTATGACATCAAAAGTTGTTCTGATAGGAACTGGATTTATCAGTCCAAGACTACGACTCCATCCAACTCATGTAGTCACGATAAAACTAACAAAAAACCAAGATAGAGACAGAAGTTATTTTCCAAGTTGCCAGTCTAAATGGGTCATTTCAACCCAGAGGTAGAATTCATTTACAAGATTAACTTTTCCTTAAATCATATATTTATTTCCTGTTAAGAAGTCGATATTAACAGCGTGCAATAAACCGTTCAGTATCCACTCATTTACACATCTTTAATAAACAGAAACAGACACACACACACACACACACACACACACACACACACACACTCGTAGAGTGGTGAGTGACAGACCGATAGGGCAGGTTTGTGCACACAAAGTGGTTGTGGCGGAGAGGAGCTGAGAGGAGGCACGGCAGACAGCCAGTTTCACAGCCAGCGTGGATTAAAACCAACCGGTAATTAGATTAGGTCTTAATCTGATTTTCATTAAGTGGAGAACTAGGGGGCCTAATTGTGAGTGGAGTGTTAAATAGTAATATCTATTAAAACTGTAAATTGGAGTGGGATTGGAGGGTCTCTCTGACAACTGAAGCATGGAATTAAATCATATGACACCTTACTAGGAGTAAGAGAGAGAGCGCTGCCCCGTGCTAATGGTCCCCTCACAATAATGACTAAATGAAAGAAGAGGAAGAGTTGCACTTTGACGTTTGGATAAAAATAGTAGATAAACACTTTTTAAAAAGTGTTTGAACAGGCATACTTACATACCAAGTGTACTCTATCTATTTCTCCCCCCCCCCCCAGTTAAAATACAATGTGAGAATTATTACATCAAATGTGGTGAACGTTTCTCAAACAAAATCTGATTTACGTTAAACAAAGAACCGGAAAGCAACAAACCCAAGGTTGGACTTAAACTTACAAATTATAAACAGCAATCAGAACAGGAGGGCAGGCAGGCATGCATGCACGCTACAGCTTAAACAACGATTATTCCATCCTGTCTAAATTGAACAAGAACACTGGCAGCTGGGTAAACAACGCCACCTCACACTCACTTGTTGTGTGTACCAAGCATGAAAGTGAAATTAATCGACACCAGTGTTTTCCATAATGGAGTACAAATTAGAATTTGGCAGCAAGAACAACAACATGGGCGAGGGAGCTGTGTTTTCTTCATGACAAATAACAAGGACTTGACATTAATTGTGAAATAACGAGAATGACGTTGGTTTACAGAGGCTTCCCGCCCTCACGCCTGTGTTTCCCTTGGTGCCGAGATGAGTTCCTGGTCAGGTGAACAACAGGGGAGGTTATTTAGCGTGGCACCCAGACTGTAGAACATGACAGGAGGTCAGGCTGAGGTGTGTTCTACTCAGGGATAAAAAGAGGCCATGTAATACTCCTCAGCAAGCGTTTAGAGGGAAACACACAGCACATTTTTCGGGCTGGTTACCCAGACCCAGATGAAGCCTACTCCAGGATTAAAAAGTATTGTCAATGGAGAAGTTTCCTTAAAAGTGCTTATAATCCAGACTACCAGCAAATGAGGACCAGAGAGTTACAGCAACTTTGCTCAGATTCACAGCCTCCATCATTATAATGCTGTATTACTACTGTATTGTACAATCAGAGTGAAATCTCTATGAACCAGTGGGTGGATGCTCTGCATGGTACATTAGGATCCTGGCCATCCTGATATCCCCAATAATGAGTGTGATTTAATGCTCTGTTTGTCCGTATTCCCTCCGTACACAGGTGTATTGGCTCAGCCTAATGAGATCACTACCAGTAAACCTGTTTATTTGGCAATTGGAAAAACTACTCTACATCTGCGTCCAAAGGAGCATTTAAGTAAAATGAGTTATGTTGATTTGGGCAAGAGACCTAAAATCAAATCAGATTCTCTCTTCCTCCCTCTCAAAAAGATTGGCGCCTCCTCCACACCTGTTCTTATGAGCGCTCTAATTCTCCTCCATTCCAACTGCAGCCCTTCCATTAGTTCCAGGGAGGTGGTGTCACCCCAAAAGTGGGATGTATGGTTTGTAATTACAGCCCAGGGGTGAGTTGTTCCAACTGAGAGGCCTGGAGTACTTCTATTACCCCTGGCCTGGCCCCTCTTAACCCCCACCTTGCCCCACACACTCCCCTCATACTCCACATTGCATGCCCTTTCACACACACCTCCATGACCCCTCCTCACTCCCCCTGTGACCACCTACAACTCCCACCGCAATCTCTCATCATGGCCTCCCATCACACTGGTCACCTCAGCCTTTACCTTACCTTTACACACACACACACAGACTTCATCATGGCCTCCAATAACACCGGTCACCCCTGACCCTACGGTAACGGGTTACACACACACACACACACACACACACACAACTGGAGGAGGGCTATTTTCATCACAGTCATCAAATTCCCCCTCCCCTTCCTGTAGCTTTCATCTCATCATCCCCAGACTGTAAACCCGATGGGTCTATAAACTACTTGACTACACACAATAACCCAGTAGCCTTTCATTTGATTCCACTGAGGGGCTTTAAGCACATATATATGTATTCCATCCTCTCTCTAACCATTCCAGTTAAATTATATTAGAGCTGTAATCATTATCGAACCCTCCTGGCCTCCAGCGCAATTCCCTCACATGTTACACCAGTTTGGGTCTGCATTGTGAATTTGATCCAAGGTTAATAAAGTTGAATAATTTGACTAACCAACCATAACTGGTTCTCATTATGGAGCCAATAAACATCTTCCTCAGAGAGGACATGAAATGCCTGTTGTAAAACTCAATTTCCTCAGTTAGAATAACACCAGTCATCTCCAAGGAGGAGAAAGAGGACTTTGCACAAGAGATTGTCCCACAGTGAAGATGTATACATACACACAAGCTTGTTTGCACACATACAGTGTATACACACACACACAGACCCACACCCATTACAAACTTGCGCTGCATGCCCCCGTCTCCAGAAGCATCTTCTTATGCATCTACTTCCTCCCAGTCAATCCCAGTATGAATAATGAATTCCCTCCTTACCGAGCAGCTGGTTTAACGCACGGCTGGGC
Organism: Hucho hucho; assembly: GCA_003317085.1. Lineage (NCBI taxonomy): Eukaryota > Metazoa > Chordata > Actinopteri > Salmoniformes > Salmonidae > Hucho > Hucho hucho. The sequence continues at coordinate 146,731 of QNTS01002353.1, read as the reverse complement.
CGCTCTTTAAGGGCTCCTTATTCACAAACAGCAGTGGCGCAATAAATACCAGGGCTTTGCTGCCAATTTAATGGCAGTTATGTTTGACAAATCTGCCTCAATCTAATGCTCACTCACAAAGCCTGGCTATGGGCTTAATCTGCACACTGAGCCTCCCTCCTCCCCACTCCACAACTGGCTGCATCGCTTTAGTGATCTGTCCTTCCAGAGAGAGGAGAAAGCAGGCCTAGCTCATAATCCACACAACACAGGGATCAACACAAACACTGAACAATGACACTCTTTCATGAATAACAAATAATATTTAAAGACCTAAAACACTAAGGGAATGATGTTCAGAGATAGAGATATATGCTACATCTTTCAGTCCCTAATACCTTGTTATTCACTAGTTGTCCCTCCTCCTAACTCTTCTCTGCTTCTTACTGTGACATTGATCCACCACCAACACCATGTGAAATTCACAGCATGTCTCTCACACACGACTGGGGAAAGCTATTTAGATACAATTCACAGCATGTTCAGACACTTTAGACAAAGTACCACAACTGTAAACCAGCAATCTAAAATGTCCTCTATAAAATCTTGCAATTCATGTCAAATTGAAATCAAACCACAAATCATGCACACAAAAATCAATGTTATCCCAATGAAATGAAATGTTCAGCAAATGTTCGAAATTAAACGTACATCTTAATAAAAAATAAATGAATCAAATTGATAAAAAATAATAAGAATCCAATAATCCTTTTACAGAAGTCTTATTTGTGGAGCCAGTCCTGATGGATATGGATGGGTTGCATATAGTCCTGCTGTAGTGAGACAGAGAGGGTCACTCTGACCATAACTAACAATTACTAAACCATATGTCATATTATCAAGTTAATAACATGACACCCCAGAGACCTACACTCCTCCCATGAGCACACACAAGCCCTACAGAGTATCTAGTGCACACATAACACTGTGTATGGATGTAGATATTCCATACAAATGTATACTTTGCCTCATTCACATGTTCTATTGTCAGTAGTGAAGATATGATAGAAACAGAACCTATCACATTGTTCAGTATGGATGAGAATAGCCTTAACAGGTGTGAACATGCAGAGGACAGAGTGTTGACAGTTGGCAGGTTTAGTATTATGAAGAACTAAAAATAAAACTTGTAATAAAAGTATTTTTTAAAGGTGACAACGATATTGATGGCTCTCAGAATTTGAACAGAGGAGACTACCTTCCCATGGACCATGCAGAACCGCTACAAATAACGCTAACAATCAGTGAAAAAACAGATCACCGGTTGCAGTGAAAAAAGTAACTCCCCATACTTTCAATGCATTTTTCAAAAGATGGATAATCTGTTAAGCAAAACAAAAGATGGTTAAACTGTGTATACTTGCATTTACCCTCCAGTTTTCATTTGCTGCTCCCAGTGACTGTAACCCTTTAAAGGATAGGAAGCATGAGTTTTTACTCACCAAGTAACAACACAGTGTGGTCAAAGACTTAGTAACTTGGTTGTAGTCACGATCTGGTTACTTTTTTGTTGCGGTTTTACATATTTATTACTTATTTCTGGAGATCTTCTAAACTACCCACAATGCCCTATTTCTCAACGTCATGTGGAAAATCTACTTTTATAGCCATGCAGACCAAGTGTTGGCAGTGGTGAGCTTCAATCCACCAATCACAAGGAGGTGTGATGTAAACAACCAATCAGATTTCCCACACCTGGGGGCCGCATGATCCTGCTCGGCTGCTCTGACTTCTCCTGCACCAGCAAGCTTGCCTTTGTCTCAAAAGGAACGTGGAAAATGTTTTTGGCCTGTTCTCTGTGAAATAGGCTACCAGAGTTTTTCAGCCTTGGCTTAGTACTAGCGTGCTACAGTAGCTGACTAACTGTGCTGTTGTGATCATTTCCATCTGCCTGGAGCCTTCCTCCAATCTCTGTCTTATTGTTGATGCTTCCCCTCGTTTCCTGTGCCCAATGCCGCCTCTGGATTATTGCCTCTGTAATCAATCTACCTTGGATTTACCTAACTATATTGGATTAGCTGACTGTCCCTCGGCCTGTGAAATGGCCTCTCCTTCTGAAGCCCCTCTCTCCTTGGCTCTTCTTTGGTAGCTAACTCAGCTGTCAATCGGTAAGTCTCCGCTCTCTATAGTTTATATCTGCTGGCTTTTTTTTGGGTGTTCTGTGGGTTCCTATCTGTGCTAGACTAGTTAGTGTTGTTCTCTGGCTTACTACATACAGTTGAAGTCAGAAGTTTACATACACCTTAGCCAAATACATTTAAACTCAGTTTTTCACAATTCCTGACATGCAATCCCAGTAAGAATTCCCTGTCTTAGGTCAGTTAGGATCACCACATTATTTTAAGAATGTGAAATGTCAGAATAATAGTAGAGAATTATTTATTTCAGCTTTTGTTTCTTTCATCACATTCCCAGTGGATCAGAAGTTTACATACACTCAATTAGTATTTGGTAGCATTGCCCTTAATTGTTTAACTTGGGTCAAACGTTTTGGCTAGCCTTCCACAAGCTTCCCACAATAAGTTGGGTGAATTTTGGCCCATTCCTCTTGACAGAGCTGGTGTAACTGAGTCAGGTTTGTAGGCCTCCTTGCTTGCACACGCCTTTTCAGTTCTGCCCACAAACTTTCTATAGGATTGAGGTCAGGTCTTTGTGATGGCTACTCCAATACCTTGACTTTGTTGTCAAGCTATTTTGCCACAACTTTGGAAGCATGCTTGGGGTCATTTGGAAGACCCATTTGCGACCAAGCTTTAACTTCCTGACTGATGTCTTGAGATGTTGCTTCAATATATCCACAATATTCCTCCTCATGATGCCATCTATTTTGTGAAGTGCACCAGTCCCTCTTGCTGCAAAGCACCCCCACAACATGATGTTGCCATCCCCGTGCTTCACGGTTGGGATGGTGTTCTTCGGCTTGCAAGCCTCCCCCTTTTCCTCCAAGCATAACGACGGTCATTATGGCCAAACAGTTCTATTTTTGTTTCATCAGACCAGAGGACATTTTTCAAAAAAGTATGATCTTTGTCCTCATGTGCAGTTGCAAACCGTAGTCTGGCTTTTTTATGGAGGTTTTGGAGCAGTGGCTTCTTTCTTGCTGAGCGGCCTTTCAGGTTATGTTGATGTAGGACTTGTTTTACTATGGATATAGATACTTTTGTACCTGTTTCCTCCAGCATCTTCACAAGGTCATTTGCTGTTGTTCTGGGATTGATTTGCACTTTTCACACCAAAGTACGTTCATCTCTAGGAAACAAAATGCGTCTCCTTCCTGAGCGGTATGATGGCTGCGTGGTCCCATGGTGTTTATACTTGCGTACTATTGTTTGTACAGATGAACGTGGTACCTTCAGGCGTTTGGAAATTGCTCCCAAGGATGAACCTTGAGGTCTTGGCTGATTTCTTTTGATTTTTCCATGATGTCAAGCAAAGAGGCACTGAGTTTGAAGGTAGGCCTTGAATTACATCCACAGGTACACCTCCAATTGACTCAAATTATGTTAATTAGCCTATCAGAAGCTTTTAAAGCCATGACATCATTTTCTGGAATCTTCCTAGCTGTTTAAAGGCACAGTCAACTTAGTGTATGTAAACTTCTGACCCACTGGAATTGTGATACAGTGAATTATAAGTGAAATAATCTGTCTGTAAACAATTGTTGGGAAATGACTTGTGTCATGCACAAAGTAGAAAGTAGTTTGTTAACAAGAAATTTGTGGAGTGGTTGAAAAATGAGTTTTAATGACTCTTCCGACTTCAACTGTAGCTATGTCAACCGTGCTAGTTGGCCAACTAGGCTAGTTAGCTGGCTAGGCTAGCTAGCAGGCTAAAATAACTAACTTTAGCTGGCTGACTGGCTGGCAGGCTGGCTTGCTAAGATAACTGCATATACTGGTAGCATTCTTTTGTTTTTAACTGGCTGACACATGCAGTTCAAAAGTGACGTTAGCAGGCTGTTAGGACTAACGTTAGCAGGCTAGTTGGCTAGCAACTGATTTGAAACATGAAATTCATAAAGTATTCGCTTGTAAGATGGCTGAAAATTTGATTGAAAACAGTGCAATAAGTGCAAATAAGTGAAAAAGCATTAGTTCTAATAACTGCAAATGATTTAGTTTAATTTGAAGTTATGCATTTGATTTGAAGTTATTTCTGTTGGAGTTTACATTACAGGGAATAGGCTGGCTTGCCGGGTCCTCCATATTACGTCACAACCAGCAAAACCATTTTCCGAATAGCAAAGTGAGGTGTAACTTTGCATTGGGACTTTTGATGGATATACTATGTGACATATACTAAGCAAATCCATGTTACATGTGATTACGTTTATGCTACCTACCCTTTAAAGACAAGCAGTACAGTGGAGCCTTGGCCAGTAATTACAGTAACTGTGTAGAGTTAGTTAGTTGAATAGAGGATAATGAAGGCTAGAGAAAGGGCTATTAATGGGGATGGATGGGATGCTTGAGTAAGGGTCACAGTCACTACAGGATCAATGGTACACATACAGGTGGACCGGAGGGCTAGAGAACACTACCTTTACACAGAGAGAGAGAGAGAGAGAGAGAGAGAGAGAGAGAGAGAGAGAGAGAGAGAGAGAGAGAGAGAGAGAGAGAGAGAGAGAGAGAGAGAGAGAGAGAGAGAGAGAGAGAGAGAGTGACCATTAATTTCCATTACTGCAATTAAAGACACAATAGGGGTTCTTACTAGTTTTTAAATTACAAGGGAGGGAGGGAGAAAGAAGACTAATGCTGTGAATACAGAACAGTGATCACATTAATGAGACGCACCACAGTCCTGTATCACCTTCCAGCAATATTACCAGCGCATATTCAGGCCTGTTCACAAAACCATACCGCATTACATTTCATGCATAAATGGCCTCATATATGTACATTCCCCATGCATTAAGAGCTAAATTAACACAATAAAATGGAAACATGTAATTTAAATAATAGCCCGCTAACGTTATAGTGAAAAATAAATGTCATCGTATTGCCTGTTTAAACAATTCCCTTGACCAAATGAATGGACACTATTGATGTAATTAAAATTCCCACTGTGTCTAGTCAATTGGCATAAGCACATTTCACACATAGGCCATGGGGATGTCAAGAGAGCTCGCTACTGGTGGCAATTACTATTGGCATACTGTTCATTATAGCAGATTAATTAATATACAGTACACTGGGAGGAAAGTAGACGATAAAGGTACATGTAAATGTGTGTTCATTAGGCATTGACACTTCAGAAAAAACATTGAACTGTAGACAATATTAGTAATAATAATAATATCAATAGGTTATTTTGTTTATAATTGTGTCTGATACTTTTTGATAATTTTAACTGAAAAACAAGTACCCCTGTCAATGAGGAAAATAAATTAGAGACATGGCGCAATGCATCACAGTTAATCAGAATCAATGGACCAACAGCGAAACCTATAGTTAAAATATCAAAGTGTGTTTTTGATCATTTAGATATTCTGTATCTTAAAGTGGCAATATGCAGTTCGAACAATAACAACGTGGCCACCAGCCACTGATTTGGTAAACAGCTGAGGGATGTGGGTAGAGAAATGTAACCACTCTCAAATTCATAGATAGAGCTATGGACACAAGGACTGACCATTCATGATATCAAAATTATAGTTTTAACCATGTTTTGAGGCTATACAGTGTTTGTTTACATTTAAATTGTTTACAAACCAAAAAAACAAATAAAACAGGCTTATATTTTGGGTTCTGATGGGGTACAACAGTTAAACTAAGCTCATTAAGCATTTATAAGTTATATTCATCAAGAGGTACTGGGTATATATATATCAATAATTAATATGTCCAAAAATGGATGTACAAATCACAGATGGCCCCTTTAAGAGAAACAAAAGGACCGATGTGTGTAAAGCTCAGTGTATTATTCTGATCGCCACATTCCATCTGAAAGAGCTTCTGTGCCCTCTTGTGGATAAAAAAGAAAAAACACCATCTCACTCACTGGAAAGTGTCTTGGCAAGAGGACTATAAACTACATCAGCTTTATCCAGTTGACAATAGGTATTTTGTGACAGTAGGCCTATATATTTTTGCATTTGACTAGTCCATTCTTACGTGGCAAAAGTTGTTTCTCTCGAATTACTTCAATGTGATAACCAGAGTTTTGTTCTACGCTGTATGTTTTCCTTGTTGTTTTGTTCCTTCTTGAGAACAATGGGTACAAACTTGACAGTGGTGCAGAACCCCTGGCCCAAAGTAATATATACACTGCTCAAAAAAATTAAGGGAACACTAAAATAACACATCCTAGATCTGAATGAATGAAATAATCTTATTCAATACTTTTTTCTTTACATAGTTGAATGTGCTGACAACAAAATTACACAAAAATTATCAATGGAAATCAAATGTATCAACCCATGGAGGTCTGGATTTGGAGTCACACTCAAAATTAAAGTGGAAAACCACACTACAGGCTGATCCAACTTTGATGTAATGTCCTTAAAACAAGTCAAAATGAGGCTCAGTAGTGTGTGTGGCCTCCACGTGCCTGTATGACCTCCCTACAATGCCTGGGCATGCTCCTGATGAGGTGGCGGATGGTCTCCTGAGGGATCTCCTCCCAGACCTGGACTAAAGCATCCGCCAACTCCTGGACAGTCTGTGGTGCAACGTGGCGTTGGTGGATGGAGCGAGACATGATGTCCCAGATGTGCTCAATTGGATTCAGGTCTGGGGAACGGGCGGGCCAGTCCATAGCATCAATGCCTTCCTCTTGCAGGAACTGCTGACACACTCCAGCCACATGAGGTCTAGCATTGTCTTGCATTAGGAGGAACCCAGGGCCAACCGCACCAGCATATGGTCTCACAAGGGGTCTGAGGATCTCATCTCGGTACCTAATGGCAGTCAGGCTACCTCTGGCGAGCACATGGAGGGCTGTGCGGCCCCCCAAAGAAATGCCACCCCACACCATGACTGACCCACCGCCAAACCGGTCATGCTGGAGGATGTTGCAGGCAGCAGAACGTTCTCCACGGCGTNCGGGCCAGTCCATAGCATCAATGCCTTCCTCTTGCAGGAACTGCTGACACACTCCAGCCACATGAGGTCTAGCATTGTCTTGCATTAGGAGGAACCCAGGGCCAACCGCACCAGCATATGGTCTCACAAGGGGTCTGAGGATCTCATCTCGGTACCTAATGGCAGTCAGGCTACCTCTGGCGAGCACATGGAGGGCTGTGCGGCCCCCCAAAGAAATGCCACCCCACACCATGACTGACCCACCGCCAAACCGGTCATGCTGGAGGATGTTGCAGGCAGCAGAACGTTCTCCACGGCGTCTCCAGACTCTGTCACGTCTGTCACATGTGCTCAGTGTGAACCTGCTTTCATCTGTGAAGAGCACAGGGCGCCAATGGCGAATTTGCCAATCTTGGTGTTCTCTGGCAAATGCCAAACGTCCTGCACGGTGTTGGGCTGTAAGCACAACCCCCACCTGTGGACGTCGGGCCCTCATACCACCCTCATGGAGTCTGTTTCTGACCGTTTGAGCAGACACATGCACATTTGTGGCCTGCTGGAGGTCATTTTGCAGGGCTCTGGCAGTGCTCCTCCTGCTCCTCCTTGCAAAAAGGCGGAGGTAGCGGTCCTGCTGCTGGGTTGTTGCCCTCCTACGGCCTCCTCCACGTCTCCTGATGTACTGGCCTGTCTCCTGGTAGCGCCTCCATGCTCTGGACACTACGTTGACAGACACAGAAAACCTTCTTGCCACAGCTCGCATTGATGTGCCATCCTGGATGAGCTGCACTACCTGAGCCACTTGTGTGGGTTGTAGACTCCGTCTCATGCTACTACTAGAGTGAAAGCACAGCCAGCATTCAAAAGTGACCAAAACATCAGCCAGGAAGCATAGGAACTGAGAAGTGGTCTGTGGTCACCACCTGCAGAACCACTCCTTTATTGGGGGTGTCTTGCTAATTGCCTATAGTTTACACCTGTTGTCTATTCCATTTGCACAACAGCATGTGAAATTTATTGTCAATCAGTGTTGCTTCCTAAGTGGACAGTTTGATTTCACAGAAGTGTGATTGACTTGGAGTTACATTGTGTTGTTTAAGTGTTCCCTTTATTTTTTTGAGCAGTGTATATATATTAAAATGTCGTTAAGGGTGGGAAGCTAAGTGCTGAGAAAGTCTGCAACCTCTCCAGTTCAGTCAGTCTGAAGTCTTGACCATTATAAATCTGAAAACAACAACACTGTTTCACAACCATCTCTAGTGATATACTCACTCTATTTACAAAGCCAGAACTTTAGGAAGAGGAATTTGTATTTATTTTTATTTTTATTTCACCTTTATTTAACCAGGTAGGCAAGTTGAGAACAAGTTCTCATTTACAACTGCACCTGGCCAAGATAAAGCAAAGCAGTTCGACACATACAACAACACAGAGTTACACATGGAGTGAAACAAACATACAGTCAATAATACAGTAGGAAAAAAAACAAATCTATATACAAAGAGTGCAAATGAGGTAAGATAAGGAAGGTAAGGCAATAAATAGGCCATGGTGGCAAAGTACCTACAATATAGCATTTAAACACTGGAATGGTAGATGTGCAGTACATGAATGTGCAATGTAGAAAGACTGGGGTGCAAAGGAACAAGATAAATAAATAAATACGGTAGGGGATGAGGTAGTTGGTTGGGCTATTTACAGATGGGCTATATATAGGTGCAGGGGTCTGTGAGCTGCTCTGACAGCTGGTGCTTAAAGCTGGTGAGGGAGATAAGTGTCTCCAGTTTCAGAGATTTTTGTAGTTGGTTCCAGTCATTGGCAGCAGAGAACTGGAAGGAAAGTCGGCCAAAGGAGGAATTGGCTTTGGGGGTGACCAGTGAGATATACCTGCTGGAGCGCGTGCTACGGGTTGGTGCTGCTATGGTGACCAGTGAGCTGAGATAAGGCGGGGCTTTACCTAGCAGGGTTTTCTAGATGACCTGGACCCAGTGGGTATGGCGACGAGTGTAAAGCGAGGGCCAGCCAACGAGAGCGTACAGGTCGCAGTGGTGGGTGGTATATGGGGCTTTGGTGACAAAACGGATGGCACTGTGATAGACTGCATCCAATTTGTTGAGTAGAGTAATGGAGGCTATTTTGTAAATGACATCACCGAAGTCGAGGATCGGTAGGATAGTCAGTTTTACGAGGGCAAGTTTGGCGGCGTGAGTGAAGGATGCTTTGTTGCGAAATAGGAAGCCAATTCTAGATTTAATTTTGGATTGGAGATGTTTGATGTGAGTCTGGAAGGAGAGTTTACAGTCTAACCAGACACCTAGATATTTGTAGTTGTCCACATAATCTAAGACAGAACCGTCCAGAGTAGTGATGCTGGACGGGGGGACAGGTGCAGGCAGCGATCGGTTGAAGAGCATGCATTTAGTTTTATTTGCGTTTAAGAGCAGTTGGAGGCCACGGAAGGAGAGTTGAATGGCATTGAAGCTCGTCTGGAGGGTAGTTAACACAGTGTCCAAAGAAGGGCCAGAAGTATACAGAATGGTGTCATCTGCGTAGAGGTGGATCAGAGACTCACCAGCAGCAAGAGCAACATCATTGATGTATACAGAGAAGAGAGTTGGCCCAAGAATTGAACCCTGTGGCACCCCCATAGAGACTGCCAGAGGCCCAGACAACAGGCCCCCCTCCACACTGAACTCTATTGGAGAAGTAGTTGGTGAACCATGCGAGGCAATCATTTGAGAAACCAAGGCTGTCGAGTCTGCCGATAAGGATGTGGTGATTGACAGAGTCGAAAGCCTTGGCCAGATCAATGAATACGGCTGCATAGTAATGTCTCTTATCGATGGCGGTTATGATGTCGTTTAGGACCTTGACCGTGGCTGAGGTGCACCCATGACCAGCTCTGAAACCAGATTGCATAGCAGAGAAGGTACGGTGGGATTCTAAATGGTCGGTAATCTGTTTGTTAACTTGGCTTTCAAAGACCTTAGAAAGGCAGGGTAGGATAGATATAGGTCTGTAGCAGTTTGGGTCAAGAGTGTCTCCTCCTTTGAAGAGGGGGATGACCGCAGCTGCTTTCCAGTCTTTGGGAATCTCAGATGGCATGAAAGAGAGGTTGAACAGGCTAGTAATAGGGGTTGCAACAATTTCGGCAGATAATTTTAGAAAGAAAGGGTTTGTAGGGGTCCAGATTTTGCAGCTCTTTCAGAACATCAGCTAACTGGATTTGGGGGAAGAAGAAATGGGGGAGGCTTGGGCGAGTTACTGAGGGGAGTGCAGGGCTGTTGACCGGGGTAGCGGTAGCCAGGTGGAAAGCATGGCCAGCCGTAGAAAAATGCTTATTGAAATTCTCAATTATTGTGGGTTTATCGGTGGTGACAGCGTTTCCTATCCTCAGTGCAGTGGGCAGCTGGGAGGAGGTGCTCTTATTCTCCATGGACTTTACAGTGTCCCAGAACTTTTTTGAGTTTGTGTTACAGGAAACAAATTTCTGCTTGAAAAAGCTAGCCTTGGCTTTCCTAACTGCTAGTGTATATTGGTTCCTGAATGATTTGAATATAAAGACAATTAACGATTTTATGTTTGTTTAATTTCCCTTGCGCTGTCATTATCTCCCTGCAACTGAAGCGGCGACTGTGGATAAATAGCTTCTACTTGTGCTAATTTACACAGAGAGGAAGAGGAAATGCATTTGTTTCCAGGGCCATTATACAGTGAGCCATGCAATTGCTTGCCACAAATGGCCGTCATTCATTACAGTTAACAATGACATCCAATTCAGCTCAGTTAATGAACTTCAATACAATCATGTTGGGTAATCATGTTGGGAATGATTTGTTCAGTCTAAGTGTATCATTTTGGAGGTTAATGTTGATGAATGCCTGGTTTTAAAGGGATACAATTAAGCTTTGGCTTGCAGGGGAAGACAGAGAAGCACCGTTAGGACTGGACTAAAAAGACTGTGGTGCAATACCCCCACCTACTGGTGAAATAATGAAGGTGCACTTCCTAACTATCAAGGCATAAATAAGTTAATTACACACAGACACATGTGCACTGCACACACACAGTGCTAAACTCACCGATGCCAGAGTCGCCCCCGGTGTTGAGGACCACCCTGTCTGAGAAGTTGCAACCCTGCAGGATCCCTGCATTTGCAACCCTACTTACGCCATTTGCACACACTGTATATAGACTTTTTCTATTGTGTTATTGACTGTACATTTGTTTATTCCATGTGTAACTCTGTGTTGTTGTATGTGTTGAACTGCTGTGCTTTATCTTGGCCAGATCGCAGTTGTAAATGAGAACTTGTTCTCAACTTGCCTACCTGGTTAAATAAAGGTGAAATAAAAAAATAATTAAAGAATCTCTGGGGCTGCTGTGTTACTGTCGTAACGCTTCGGCTTCACCAGCACATCCTCCACAGTGAATGCCTGCCATGGGTCAAAGTAGGTATTCCTCCTGTTAATGTGACTGTTAGGGAAGGGGGAAAGGGAGTGGGGAGCATGAAGGAGAGAGAGAAAGAGGGGCGGGGAGTAAGTTTCATTTTGTATGAACTTGCAATAACTATTAAGCTAAGTGGTTGTAAGGATGCTCTGAGAGGTCCCTCTCTACCGAAACAAGGCCTCATGAACAGTCTCAGGCAGGCAGTGAGGCATAGATAGGCTGCTCACAGCCATGGGTCAAAAGACTTTACACCAGTTTCCACTGCTATTTACCTGGTATTAAATAGGAAACAATTGCTACTTTCTGGTACATTCTTATATGAAATGGTGCTCATTGGAATGAATCCCAAAGAAACAAACAAGTAATTAGGTTGTCACTGTGTAATTATCAGGTTACCTTGTAATTTATTAGTAAATGCCTGGTAAATGTATGTACTGTCAAATAAAGTGCTTATTTTCATTTTTTACTGCCACCCCTTAGCTTGCTAGTTGTTCAGGATATCAGAAAAAGAGGACTGACTTACTCCACATAGAAGATCAGTCCTTTATCGTCTGTCTCCTGCTCCCATCCATATGGTAGATCTGTGGGGAAGAAAACCCTCCTGTTAGACTCCTCAAGCCATTCAGAAGCAAGATTCATAACTTTAACTCAATATCTCTGAATGATCTGTTACTGAGTGCCATCCTAACAGAAGGATAACTCTACAATCGCAGAATGATATTTATCAGTGTTTTAACCTCTCACTATGAACATTCATGTGCACCCAATTCCATAAGAGACATCTGGTGAGTCTTGTGCACATTAGGTTGGGTCTAGGGATGCAAATGTTGGTCAATTTTCCTGCCGATTAGCTGATCCTCATTAACCGGTCAACAAACGATTAAATTTTTTCTAAACAGTAAAATAACTTGACCAACAGAAAATACTATCAGAGATCTGTATATAATGACGAGATGCTTATGTTTCCGGCCTAATAATGGGAGCCGACCCAAGGCGGGCGACAAGCGTAGGCCCAAAATAAACCCATAGAAATGCATTGGACTTATTTTGGCGAGTGAAAATTCTCGCTTCGCCTCTTCCTCTCTGATACTATGCATGCATACAGTCGTGGCCAAACGTTTTGAGAATGACACAAATATTAGTTTTCACAAAGTCTACTGCCTCAGTTTGTATGATGGCAATTTGCATATACTCCAGAATGTCATGAAGAGTGATCAGATGAATTGCAATTAGTTGCAAAGTCCCTCTGCCATGCAAATTAACTGAATCCCCAAAAAACATTTCCACTGCATTTCAGTCCTACCACAAAAGGACCAGCTGACATCATGTCAGTGATTCTCTCGTTAACACAGGTGTGAGTGTTGACGAGGACAAGGCTGGAGATCACTCTGTCATGCTGATTGAGTTCGAATAACAGACTGGAAGCTTCAAAAGGAGGGTGCTGCTTGGAATCATTGTTCTTCCTCTGTCAACCATGGTTACCTGCAAGGAAACACATGCCGTCATTATTGCTTTGCACAGAAAGTGCTTCACAGGCAAGGATTTGCTGCCAGTAAGATTTAACTTAAATCAACCATTTATCGGATTATCAAGAACTTCACGGAGAGTGGTTCAATTGTTGTGAAGAAGGTTTCAGGGTGCCCAAGAAAGTCCAGCAAGCGCCAGGACCGTCTCCTAAAGTTGATTCAGCTGCGGGATCGGGGCACCACCAGTACAGAGCTTGCTCAGGAATGGCAGCAGGCAGGTGTGAGTGCATCTGCAAGCACAGTGAGGCGAATACTTTTGGAGGATAGCCTGGTGTCAAGAAGGGCAGCAAAGAAGCCACTTCTCTCCAGGAAAAACATCAGGGACAGACTGATATTCTGCAAAAGGTACAGGGATTGGACTGCTGAGGATTGGGGTAAAGTCATTTTCTCTGATGAATCCCCTTTACAATTGTTTGGGGCATCCGGAAAAAAGCTTGCCCGGAGAAGACAAGGTGAGCGCTATCATCAGTCCTGTGTCATGCCAACAGTAAAGCATCCTGAGACCATTCAATGCGTGGGGTTGCTTCTCAGCCAATGGAGTATGCTCACTCACAATTTTGCCTAAGAACACAGCCAAGTCTCTTAGGCCTCCCCCCGTCACGCGCATCAGCAATCAGGAGACAGGTAATGGCGGACTGAAGAAGTTATGTAGAGCACCTCAAGATAATAACATAATATTCAATATCTGCAAGTTAGACTAAATATTAGCACTACACAATCTGGTGGGTGATAACCTTCAATCTGGATAATAACACAAAACACATTTTAAGACTAGAGAAATTTATCGACAAATATTACGAAAACAAGCAAGACCCAAACATGACGGAGAGTAAGACGGGAACCGATTTCAAAACGAAAACGTGACTCTTCTACAGACACAGATTATTTAATATTTTCACCACCGGGAATGGTAAAGGTCGAAACCGACCTGTTAAAATCAATAAATGATAAACTGGGAATACTTGAATTAGTCAGTAAGGATATAAAAGAGTTGAAGGCAAGCCTCGAGATGAGTGACGAAAAAGCTGCGACATTGGAGAAAGTAACAAACAAGCTAAAAGGGACAGTCAGTAAGATTGAAACCGAAGTTAATGAACTAAAAAAGGAGAACACCGTTCTGAGAGAAGCCTTACTTGACATACAGACTAGATCCATGAGAGAGAATCTGGTACTTACAGGTATCCAAGAGAAAGAAGGAGAAGTTCCTGAATCTGTTTATTTATTGTCCTATCATGGGGAACAATTTTTTTTAAATAAATTCTATATCTAATTTATTTATGATCCTACAGTGAGGGAAAAAAGTATTTGATCCCTGCTGATTTTGTACGTTTGCCCACTGACAGAGAAATGATCAGTCTATAATTTTAATGGTAGGTTTATTTGAACAGTGAGAGAAAAAAAAAATCCAGAAAAACGCATGTGAAAAATGTTATAAATTGATTTGCATTTTAATAAGGGAAATGAGTATTTGACCCCCTCTCAATCAGAAAGATTTCTGGCTCCCAGGTGTCTTTTATACAGGTAACGAGCTGAGATTAGGAGCACACTCTTAAAGGGAGTGCTCCTAATCTCAGTTTGTTACCTGTATAAAAGACACCTGTCCACAGAAGCAATCAATCAGATTCCGAACTCTCCACCATGGCCAA
>QNTS01002353.1:26049-131703 GCA_003317085.1 Hucho hucho | reverse complement strand
GAAACATTATGCTTTGGGGGTGTTTTTCTGCTAAGGGGACAGGACAACTTCACCACATCAAAGGGACGATGGACGGGGCCATGTACCGTCACATCTTGGGTGAGAACCTCCTTCCCTCAACCAGGGCATTGAAAATGGGTCGTGGATGGGTATTCCAGCATGACAATGACCCAAAACACACGGCCAAGGCAACAAAGGAGTGGCTCAAGAAGAAGCACATTAAGGTCCTGGAGTGGCCTAGCCAGTCTCCAGACCTTAATCCCATAGAAAATCTGTGGAGGGAGCTGAAGGTTCGAGTTGCCAAACGTCAGCCTCGAAACCTTAATGACTTGGAGAAGATCTGCAAAGAGGAGTGGGACAAAATCCCTCCTGAGATGTGTGCAAACCTGGTGGCCAACTACAAGAAACGTCTGACCTCTGTGATTGCCAACAAGGGTTTTGCCACCAAGTACTAAGTCATGTTTTGCAGAGGGGTCAAATACTTATTTCCCTCATTAAAATGCTAATCAATTTATAACATATTTCACATGCGTTTTTCTAGATTTTTTGTTGTTATTCTGTCTCTCACTAAACCTACCATTAAAATTATAGACTGATCATTTCTTTGTCAGTGGGCAAACGTACAAAATCAGCAGGGGATCAAATACTTTTTTCCCTCACTGTATATTGATGGAACGGTCCACAACCCTATACCCTAGACACCCACCTGAATGACCCAGATACTAAAGAGAAGTTCCTAACTGTTTTATGGGCCTGCTGTAAGCGGTCTGTATGCAGTCAGAAAGCGGTCAGAGACCTAGAGCAGCACTGCCCCCTCAAGATTCTGAGCCTGCTTGGCAGGGTTGGTCCTGCAAAGCCAAAGCCCCCTAAAGGGAGAGCATACTATACAAGGAAATTCTCAAAGCTGCTAATGAGAACCTTGATGACCTTGTACCTAGCCGGTGGGGATTCCGGTGGGGTACTCCCACCCAGGCAGTGGCAGTGCTGGCAACACTAGCTGCAGTAACCCATAGGTAGGGGGGTCACACTCGGACATTCAGAGAGGGGATATATTATTGTGGCCCTGGTGGCACAAAATCAAAGTCTGACTGCATGGAGATGCTTGGGAATATGGTCAATACGGTGAACCATGTTATGGTGGTTTCAGGGAAAAGGTGTATATTTGACCTCCATCATCCAGGACGTGACAATGGTTAAGAAAATCTCTCCATTTCCGCCCATTTAATGCACACTCTTGCAGGCCCTCTCATACAGCTGCAACTGTATGTGCATTCGTAAATCAAGACCTTTCTTGAGTTGGACTCTGGGATGGTGCAACTGTTGAGAATGTGAGCCTATGGTTGTGTAGGGGGAAAGGGTTGAGTGTGTATGAGTGTGTGGGTGCATGTGCGTATCCCACAACTGTTGCGAAGGAGTAAAAAGATGTTAGGGACAATATAGGATGAGACACAATAATTGTTTGCTAATATAATAATTGCTTGCAATAATGTAATTTTGGTCATGTCAAGACTGGTGAGATGTAAGGTCCTTTGCATAGATTGCCTACATTAGTACAGATATTAATAGGTAATTATGGAAAATTAGAAACATAATTTTTTAGGATAAATATATATATATATTTTTGATTGCAATATATAATACAAATCGAGGTGAGGGCGATGGAAATGCATTTGGCCGTTGATCTACTTCTGTTCTGTAATTGGCACTGTGTGCTCTTTTCGAAGGATGGATCCCAGTCTTTTCAGGGCTGTGGGATGCGGGGGGTCAGGGGTGGTCTGACGGGCATTGGGATAACAGACCAACTCAGGATGGGAGATTTTAATACGGTCTTAAATACCTCTATGGACCGGAAAGGAAATCACACTACAAACTATCACCCTCAGGAAATCATGAATGTCATGGATATATTGGAATTTGTGGATATATGGAGACTTAAATACCCTGACCTAGTGAGATATACATGGCGGAGGCTTAATCAAGCTAGTCGTCTTGACTACTTTCTTATGCCATTCTCTCTGGCACCAAAAGTTTAAAAAGTGTTGATAGGGGACAGAATGCGGTCGGATCATCACATAATTGGCATATATGTTACTCTTACAGAATTTCCACGTGGGCGAGGATATTGGAAATTGAATCAAAGCCTACTAGATGATAAATTGTTTAGAACTAGGACAGAAGAATTTATAACTGACTTTTTCAGACATAACATAGGTACAGCAGATCCCCTTATTGTATGGGACACTTTTAAATGTGCCTTTAGAGGCCATGCAATTCAGTACTCATCTATAAAACAAAAGCAATTTAGATCGAATGAGTCCATATTAACAAAGGAAATTGAAGGACTAACAGTACAGTTAGATAGCAATAAAAACTGTACCATAGAGGTACAGAATAAGTTAGAGAAAAAAACAAAAAGAAATGGAGGAACTTATTCAGGAAAGATCCAATGTAATATATTATAAAAATAAAGCGAACTGGATGGAATATGGCGAAAAATGTACCAAATTCTTTCTCAATCTTCAATATAGAAATGCTACCAAAAAAAATGCATTGAAACTTGTTACAAATGATGGAGTCACGCATGATTCACCAAATGATATTTTGAAAGAGGAAGAAAAGTACTTTAGGAATATGTTTTCGTTTCAGTCTCCTCCATCTCCATTAACTGAAACTAATTGTATGGATTTTTTTCCTAATAATAATGTAAAATTAACATCTGTACAGAAAGAGTCATGTGAAGGCCAAATTACAGAGGAGGAAGTTCTTGATGCAATTAAAACCTTTAAAGCAGGGAAAACTCCAGGGCTGGATGGCATACCAGTGGAAGTATACAAAACTTTTTTTGATATACTCAGAGGACCATTATTAGCATGTTTTAACCACTCCTATATAAATGGTAGATTATCAGACACACAACAAGAAGGTCTGATATCATTATTACTGAAACAGGACCCAAGTGGTATATATAAGGATCCAGTCCATTAAAAAAATTGGAGACCTCTTACACTTCAGTGTTGTGATGCAAAAATCCTAGCAAAATGCTTGGCGCATAGAATTAAAAAAGTATTGTCAGATATTATTCATCCCAACCAGACAGGTTTTTTACATGGATGATACATTGGAGATAATATAAGACAAGTACTAGAAACGATTGAATACTATGAAATATCGGGGACACCAGGCCTGGTTTCATAGCTGATTTTGAAAAGGCTTTTGATAAAGTACGACTGGAGTTTATATATAAATGCCTAGAATATTTCAATTTTGGGGAATCTCTTATAAAATGGGTTAAAGTTATGTATAGTAACCCTAGGTGTAAAATAGTAAATAATGGCTACATCTCAGAAAGTTTTAAACTATCTAGAGGAGTAAAACAAGGTTGTCCACTATCGTCATATCTATTTATTATTGCCATCGAAATGTTAGCTGTTAAAATTAGATTAAATAACAACATTAAGGGATTAGAAATCCGTGGCTTAAAAACTAAGGTGTCATTGTACGCTGATGATTCATGTTTTCTTTTAAGACCACAATTAGAATCTCTCCGCGGCCTCATAGAGGATCTAAATACTTTTGCTATCCTCTCTGGATTAAAACCAAATTATGATAAGTGTACTATATTACGTATTGGATCACTAAAAAAATTCAAATTTTACATTACCGTGTAGTTTCCCAATTAAATGGTCTGACGAAGATGTGGACATACTCAGTATACAAATCCCAAAAGAAAGAAATGATCTCACTCCAATAAATTTTTATAGAAAGTTAGCAAAAATTGATAAGATCTTGCTACCATGGAAAGGAAAATACCTATCTATTTGTGGAAAAATCACCCTAATTAACTCTTTAGTCATATCACAGTTTACCTATTTGCTTACGGTTTTGCCTACACCTAGTGACCTGCTCTTTAAATTATATGAACAAAAAATATTTAATTTTATTTGGAATGGCAAGCCAGACAAAATTAAAAGGGCCTATTTATATAATGAATATGAATTCGGAGTGCAGAAACTATTAAATATTAAAGCATTAGACCTCTCACTAAAGGCATCAGTCATACAAAAGTTATACTTAAATCCAAACTGGTTCTCTAGTAAATTGGTAAGAATGTCTCATCCTATGTTCAATAATGTCTTTTTCCCATTTATTCAGATTACATCTGCTCATTTTCGGTTGTTTGAAAAGGAAATAATCTCAAAAATATCGCTATTTTTTAAACAAGCCTTAGAAAGTTGGTTACAATTTCAGTTTAATCCACCTGAAAAGACAGAACAAATAATACAACAAATATTGTGGTTAAACTCAAATATACTAATTGATAACGAAACATTATTTTTTGAAGAAATTTTAAAAAAAGGTATAATTTTTGTGAATGACATCATAAATAGGACTGGTGGAGTTATGTCACACATGCAGCTAACACAGACATATGGAGGTGTTTGCTCTACCCAAAATTACAACCAACTAATTGCAGCATTACCACAAAAATGGAAGAGGCAAGTAGAAGGGGAAAAAAGTAAGGAACTTGTATGTCGGCCCTGTATTAAAGAACATAAATGGTTAAAGAAAAGTGTGATAAATAAAAACATATACCAATTTCATTTAAGGACCAAAAAACTAATAGCTGTGCCATATAAATTGCAAAATAGTTGGGAAGAGATTTTCGATGTACCCATTCCATGGCACATGGTTTACGAATTGATACGCAAAACAACGCCGGATTCAAAACTTCAAATTTTTCAATTTAAATTACTATATAGAATTCTTGCAACCAATAGAATGTTATATATATATATATGGGGGATACTATCTTCCCAGCTCTGCAGATTTTGCTGTGAGGAGGCAGTCATTAGATCATTTATTTTGGTATTGTCCATATGTAGCTCGTTTTTGGTCACAGGTCCAGGAATGGATGAAGAATTGCAACATTTGCCTAAAACTAACGCTGCAGATAGCAATACTGGGTGATTTGAAAAGCCATAGTCAATCAATCAATAATATAATAATTTTTTTAGCAAAAAAATATATTTTTAATTTACAATCTGTAGAAACTATGAGAATGGAAAGGTTCAGTACTTTTGTGAAGCATCACAGCACAGTTGAAAAATATATGGCAAATAGAAATCCAAAATGGTTGGTGTTGAAAGATAGATGGGAGGGGTTGAATGGAGCTGAAGGGTGGGACTAATAACAAGATAACCAATGTAAAACATACTGGGTCTGTAAAATGTATATAGGTTAAAAAAAATTGTGAAATAGCACAGTTACAAATAGCAATCAAACTGAATGGACACCAGAAATAGAGGAAGGGCAAATAAAAAATAAAATATAACTATTGTAAAATAGATTGTGTCTGTAAAAAGTGTATAAGATGTATAAACTGAAGGTAGAATTGTTATTGTTTATTAGTTTACTCCAATTGGGGGAAGGGTGGTAGGGTTTGCGGGGAATAATAAAGGTATGTTCTAACAAAAAGTATGTATGTCTATATAGGTAGGTGTATGTATATAGGTGTAAATGTATGCATATGTGTATGTATATGGATATATATATTTACCCCCAAAAAATATATGGGGGATTGGAAATGATGCAGACAATTTCATTGATGGAAGCAACAGTCTTTCCGTAATATTAAGCTGATCCACCCCTTAAAAAAAAAAAGAAAAAAAAGAACACAGCCATGAATAAAGAATGGTACCAACACATCCTCCGAGAGCAACTTCTCCCAACCATCCAGGAACAGTTTGGTGACGAACAATGCCTTTTCCAGCATGATGGAGCACCTTGCCATAAGGCAAAAGTGATAACTAAGTGGCTCGGGGAATAAAACATTGATATTTTGGGTCCATGGACAGCAAACTCCCCAGACCTTAATCCCATTGAGAACTTGTGGTCAATCCTCAAGAGGCGGGTGGACAAACAAAAACCCACAAATTCTGACAAACTCCAAGCATTGATTATGCAAGAATGGGCTGCCATCAGTCAGGATGTGGCCCAGAAGATAATTGACAGCATGCCAGGGCGGATTGCAGAGGTCTTGAAAAAGAAGGGCCAACACTGCAAATATTGACTCTTTGCATCAACTTCATGTAATTGTCAATAAAAGCCTTTGACACTTATGAAATGCTTGTAATTATACCTCAGTATTCCATAGGAAAATCTGACAAAAATATCTAAAGACACTGAAGCAGTAAACTTCTCAAAACTTTTGGCCACGACTGTACAAGGACCGGGCATTTTTCATTAATAAGAGCTTAATGAAAACATTCATCAAGCATATCGTCTTACTGTCTGTTAACAGGCTATAATTGAAGATGCAACTCATGTAATGAAGGTGCTAATAAAACGTCATTTTTAAACATTTGCCCAAATGCAATCGTGGAAAACACGGTTCTAAACTGCGCACCTAATGCGAGCAGTTCCATATGTTACAGAGATGAAAACTACTATGATCGGGTGTTAATATGACAAGGATTGTGCCTTTGGCTTCTGGACAACGAAAGAAAGTTGATATGAAAACCAATAGAACAGGAGAGAAATGCTGGTTAATGACAAGAGGAAGTCTTTATAAAATAATTGCCTATGGATGGATTTTCGCAAGGTAAGGCATTCAGGTTTCAAACTAGTATACTGCCTCAAACTCACATTGCAAAGTGGTGGGTGACGTGCTGATAGTCAACAGTTGGCAGGCTATAGCATATGCATCCGAATGGGAGGCGCACTTTACGAGTTGAGAAATACAAATAACACATTTTTAATGCATTTGAAATGGTTATTTGTTGCGCAATGACTGGTCTTACAAAAGCAGGTTTCACTCCAGTAGCCTACAGGCTTTTTGAGGAGTTACTCTCGCGCTGTCTGACAGATGGTAGGCTATTCCGCACTATTTTGACTCATCACATACGCTGCTGCTACCGTTTACTATCTGTCCATGACAGACTGACCAGGTGAATACAGGTGAAAGCTATGATCCCTTATTGATGTCACTTGTTAAATCCACTTCAATCAGTGTAGATGAAGGGGAGGAGACAGTTTAAATAATATTTTTTAAGCCTTGAGACAACTGAGACATGGATTGTGTATATGGAGACCAGATGCTGCTGGAAGTGGTGTTGGAGGGCCAGTAGGAGGCACTCTTTCCTCAGGTCAAAAAAAAATATCCCAATGCCCCAGGACAGTGATTGGGGACATTGCCCTGTACAGGGTGCTGTCTTTCGGATGGGATGTTAAACGGGTGTCCTGACTCTCTGAGGTCATTAAAGATCCCATGGCATCAGAAGAGTAGGGGTGTTAACCCCGGTGTTCTGGCTAAATTCCCAAGCTGTCCCTCATACCATCACGGTCACCTAATCATCCCCAGCTTACCTCAGCCCCAGGTCGTTGCTGTAAATGAGAACGTGTTCTCAGTCAACTTACCTGGTAAAATAACGGTAAAATAAAATAAATAAAGTAAATAAATAAATGTACCATTCAGAGGGTGAATGGGCAAGACAAACGATTTAAGTGCCTTTGAATGGGGTATGGAAGTAGGTGCCAGGCACACCAGTTTGTGTCAAGAACTGAAATGCTGTTGGGTTTTTCACACTCAACAGTTTCCTGTGTATATCAAGAATGGTCCACCACCCAAAGGACATCCAGCCAACTTGACACAACTGGAGGAAGCATTGGAGTCAACATAGGCCAGCATCCCTTTGGAATGCTTTCTACACCTTGAAGAGTCCATGCCCTGACAAATTGAGACTGTTCTGATGGCAAAAGGGGGTACAACTCAAAATTAGGAAGGTGTTCCTGTTTTGTACACTCAGTGTATATAGCCAAGTTATTGTGACTCATTGTGTATCTGTTATTACTTTTAGTATTACGTGTTTAACTTTTCTATTATTTATATATTTTCTTTCTGTCTGCATTGTTGGGAAGCACCCGTAAGTAAGCATTTCACTGTTAGTCCACACCTGTTGTTTACGAAGCATGTGATGAATACATCCTGAAGAGGACTTCCACAGTTTCTCCTCCTGCTGACCTTTTCCTCCTGTGGACTGAATCCCTGTATGTCTGATGTTTAATTGTGCGTACATCTAAACTTAAGTGCCTGGAGATCTGTGTCATATTATGTGGAGCTAAGATTTGTGGTTTACTGTGTACAATTACCATGTGGTGAGCTTGTTAGCTAGCTCGCGCTCCCGCTAGCGTTAGCACTATTGTAAGCATTTTGCATTGGAATGCATTAGCATTTTAGCATGACTGTTAGCGATTTGCCATTTATTAGCCTTGCTCATTTATGGTGCTAAGCTATTTTCTATTCTATATATATCACGCATGCTCATTGTATTTATATTATGTATACATTTCAACATTACTGTAATGTTTATTTGAGCACATTTGCCTTAGTTTCATGTGCACAAGCACAATAGGCTGTTTAGTCTATTGCCATGTGACTAGGCCTATAGTGAAGTGAATAGCCCTTGCTGTTACAGTGGGGAGAACAAGTATTTGATACACTGCCGATTTTGCAGGTTTTCCCACTTACAAAGCATGTAGAAGTCTGTAATTTTTATCATAGGTACTCTTCAACTGTGAGTGACGGAATCTAAAACAAAAATCCAGAAAATCAGATTGTATGATTTTTAAGTAATTAATTTGCATTTTATTGCATGACATAAGTATTTGATACATCAGAAAAGCAGAACTTAATATTTGGTACAGAAACCTTTGTTTGCAATTACAGAGATCATACGTTTCCTGTAGTTCTTGACCAGGTTTGCACACACTGCAGCAGGGATTTTGGCCCACTCCTCCATACAGACCTTTTCCAGATCCTTCAGGTTTCGGGGCTGTCGCTGGGCAATACAGACTTTCAGCTCCCTCCAAAGATTTTCTATTGGGTTCAGGTCTGGAGACTGGCTAGGCCACTCCAGGACCTTGAGATGCTTCTTACGGAGCCACTCCTTAGTTGCCCTGGCTGTGTGTTTCGGGTCATTGTCATGCTGGAAGACCCAGCCACAACCCATCTTCAATGCTCTTACTGAGGGAAGGAGGTTGTTGGCCAAGATCTCGCGATACATGGCCCCATCCATCCTTCCCTCAATACGGTGCAGTCGTCCTGTCCCCTTTGCAGAAAAGCATCCCCAAAGAATGATGTTTCCACCTCCATGCTTCACGGTTGGGATGGTGTTCTTGGGGTTGTACTCATCCTTCTTCTTCCTCCAAACACGGCGAGTGGAGTTTATACCAAAAAGCTCTATTTTTGTCTCATCAGACCACATGACCTTCTCCCATTCCTCCTCTGGATTATCCAGATGGTCTTTGGCAAACTTCAGACAGGCCTGGACATGCGCTGGCTTGAACAGGGCAACCTTGCGTGTGCTGCAGGATTTTAATCCATGACGGCATAGTGTGTTACTAATGGTTTTCTTTGAGTCTGTGGTCCCAGCTCTCTTCAGGTCATTGACCAGGTCCTGCCGTGTAGTTCTGGGCTGATCCCTCACCTTCCTCATGATCATTGATGCCCCACGAGGTGAGATCTTGCATGGTGCCCCAGACCGAGGGAGATTGACCGTCATCTTGAACTTCTTCCATTTTCCAATAATTGCGCCAACAGTTGTTGCCTTCTCACCAAGCTGCTTGCCTATTGTCCTGTAGCCCATCCCAGCCTTGTGCAGGTCTACAATTTTATCCCTAATGTCCTTACACAGCTCTCTGGTCTTGGCCATTGTGGAGAGGTTGGAGTCTGTTTGATTGAGTGTGTGGACAGGTGTCTTTTATACAGGTAACGAGTTAAAACTGGTGCAGTTAATACAGGTAATGAGTGGAGAACAGGAGGGCTTCTTAAAGAAAAACTAACAGGTCTGTGAGAGCCAGAATTCTTACTGGTTGGTAGGTGATCAAATACTTATGTCATGCAATAAAATGCAAATTAATTATTTAAAAATCATACAATCTGATTTTCTGGATTTTTGTTTTAGATTCCGTCTCTCACAGTTGAAGTGTACCTATGATAAAAATTACAGACCTCTACATGCTTTGTAAGTAGGAAAACCTGCAAAATCGGCAGTGTATCAAATACTTGTTCTCCCCACTGTATATACTTACCTGTGCTAGCTTATACAGCCATGTCATTCATATTATAGCAGTCCTCTTTACTTTCAGAACCATAGTCAATGTCAGTTCTCACTTGACATGATTCTCAGTTATCTGAACCATTAGTGTGTGTGTGAATGTGGACATCTTCTTCCATTAAACTCCCCTTGACCGGGACATCCGCTTTATCCTTGTTCTGTAGTGGTTGCTACCGGCCATAAGCCAGCACCTAAGGTTTGTTATTATATTCATGGTCCTATGATTCTCTATAACTCTACCCCTATTTTCAATGGTCCTTACAAGCCGGGTCCAGTAACTGCTACAGCCCAAGGATGCCAGTTAACAGAGAAGATTCTCCACAAGATGTGGTACGTCTGCGCCGACCAGCTCACCTCCCACAATATCTCGACAATTACGGCGATGGCTACGAGTCAAGGCACAGACTACCACACACATCCACATACCACTCCTACGAGAGAGCGCATCAAGACGGTTTTCTTGAGCACTTGAGACGGGATATACTGCAGTCAAAGTGGCCTTCTTCCTCTTCAACTACTCATCACCGGTCCAAGTCACCACCCAGGCTGATCAGCAGAATAGATGACAGAGCCTCAGCCTTTTCATTAGTTGCTAGTTCACCGGATTCCCACCTCAGGCTAACCTCAACCAGAGATCGCTAAGATCGATGTTGAATCTCAACCGGAGATCCTCAGGATCAGCATCGAACCTCGACCAGAGATCACCGTGATCAGCGTTGACCTGAGCGTGGATCGCCAGTGACAACCGGAAAGGTCTCACTGCGTTTACACAGCCAGTGTGACGAGATTGAGATCATTGAAGCAGTCCGGAAGATGGAAGCTTCCTACAGTCCATGCGACCATCGTCTCCAGTACTTACCTGATGGACACTGCCAGTTGTCACCTGACTGTCTCAGACAGTTCTTCAACAGTACTCTCCTCTTACAACTGAAAGACATCTTAGATGGGAAGAACAGGGACCTGTGCCACCAAGCTGCCCAAGAAGTTGATGACATCATCCTAGAGATCGTCATGCAACAGATACTACACCAGAAGTGCCAGAATGAGGTTCTGCGGTGCCAGTGCGACCAGCTCATTGACGCCAGACGTCAGAAGATGCTTGAGACGCTGCGCCGTTCCACATCAGCTTCACAATTAGCCCCGGTCTCAGATCTGACCCGGGCTGTGGAGTCCCTCACAGTGGTGCTACAGCTTTCTCCAGGGCCAGAGGAGCTACCACAGCTCACCCTGGTGGAGCACCCTACCACTATGCTCCAGCCGACCCCAGCCGAGCATATCCAGCCTGTTCTGACAATGGAGCTGAAGTTAGTAGTGGGGCCTACTACACTGGCCCCTGCCATGGAGCTTCAGCTCACCACTCCCACTGCTGTGCTTCAACCAGCTCCTGTCGCAGAGTCTCAACTGGTTCCCACAGTGGTGCGATCACCGTCTCCAGTGACAGAAGTTCTGATGGCCCCTGTTCTAGTTAATCCTTAACTCCCTACCTATTCGCGAGCAGGAAGATCTACAAGATCTAGCCTTCTCCAGGGATGGAGGAGATACCAGAGTTCACCCTGAGGGAGAACCATACTCCTACTCCAGCTGACATCTCTGAATGTCAGTTGGTCCATAATGCGGGAGCCCTGTCTCCAGCTGCTGAAGTCGCCAAGTCCAGCCCTGCAATTCAGACCTCTCCGATCCCTGTCTGGTGGGATCTGCCTAGTCCTGCCTTCAACATCCTGCCTGCTGCTGTTCAAAGATGTATCCTGCTCCTTCTTGGGAGCCCCCTCCAGTCTCTGCTGCAGTGGCTCGGTCCGTGTCTGCTGTCCAGGCCCTGTCAGTCCCTGACTGGTGGAACCTGCCGGTCTCAGTCCTGGGGTTCTTGCTAGCTCCAGCCTTGGGAGACCCTCCTGACATCCCTGTGGGGGACCCTTGTGACCGAGGTGTTCCATGTCCTGTTGTAGGAGACATCTCATCACCTTCTACCCTACTATGTCCTCAGTCTATAGCCCCAGTAGGTCCAGAGTATCTTAGTCCTCATTTCCCTCTGGACCTACTGGGGCTTCACAGTTTCCTTCCTGCTAAGCTAGGCCTCCAGTTTCCTATCCCAGTATGCCCAAAGCTTTCTGTCCTGATAGATCTAACATCCCCTAGCTCACAGTCTGTAGCCCACTCAGGCCACAAGTCACTATCTCTGTCAGGCTCCAAGTCAACAGCTCTGGCACTCTCCTGGATCCAGGGTCCAGCTCTCTTCCGTCGTTTGGTCTTTTTCTCCCTCTCTTTCAGGTGTGCAGCTGTCTCCTGTCCTGAGATCTTCACCTGTCGCTGCTGTGGAGTTTCAGCCAACCCCAACTGCTGTTCCTGGGGCCTCCTGTTGCCGATGGGGTGGCCTCATCATCTACAGTCCAGAGACCGTCGTTGAGCTCTGCTGCTGCAGACCTGTGGTCACTAGTCCTGAGAGCTTTGTGGAGACCTGTGGCTGAACCTCCGCCGTCTGCCGCGCTGAGAACATCATCGAGTTCTGCTGCCCGACCTCCTGATCCGGTGCCCTCACCTGGTCCCGCTGCCTGGGTCCGGCCTGTTCGGTGGCCACTACCCGTTGCTGCTTTGTTGCTCCAGCCGCCTAAGCATCCAGTCCTAGGGTCCTCGTCGAGCTCTGCTGCAGCCCTGCGGTCTCCAGTCTTGAGACCCTCGTCAAGCTCTGCAGATGTGGCTCTGCAGTCTCCAGTCCTGGTGTCCTCAGCTGACACCGAATCAGGGGTCAATGTGACTCCTGCTCCCCCCTGGGGGTCTTACAAGCCCTCACTGTTGAGGTAATCCTGTTGCCTGTTCCTGGGCCTTGGGGGCAGCCACCACCAGATCCACCATCGCATCTTGTTGGCTCCCCTCTTACAGAACTGATTCACAACCTGCACTTGCCCCACAGTATCACTCGCCCTGGTCTGGTGACCTCAAGCACATTTGTGACGGGGCAGCCAGGTGCATTAAAGACAGGCCTTCTGTTGGACCAGTCGCCCGTCTGGTCTACATTTCAGCCTCTCAGTCACTGTCTGCCTTTGCAGCCCTTTGCTGTACAACACATTTGGGGGCGGCTGTTAAAATGGCCAGCTTCAGTCAGCTGATTCTAGCCATCCCTTCTGATTACTTCTAGTCGGGCAGTTTAGTCTCCCATTTAGAGGACCCCCACTTTTGTTAGTGTCTTATTGGTCAAGGTCACGCCAACTACGTATCACCACATCTCGTTCTGCCTATCAGTGGCCTTGATTCCCAGGACTTCAGTTTCAGTTATTCTATGACCCCAGCAAGCTGTGTGGTCAGAAACATGCTTTCCCCATCCTGATGAACACTTCCACAGTTTTCCCTCCTGCTGAACTTTTCCTCCTGTGGACTGAATCCCTATATGTCTGATGTTTAATTCTGCGTGCATCTAAACGTAAGTGCCTTGAGATCTGTGTCATATTATGTGGAGCTAAGTTTTGTGGTTTATTTTGTACAATTACCGTATGTTGTGCTTGTTAGCTAGCTTGCGCTCCCGCTAGAGTTAGCACTATTGTAAGCATTTTGCATTGGAATGCATGAGCATTTAGCATGACTGTTAGCGATTAGTCATTTATTAACATTACTCATTTATGGTGCTAGGCTAATTTCTATTCTATATATACCGTACCAGTCAAAAGTACTGACACACCTACTCATTCAAGGGTTTTCTTTATTTTTACTATTTTCTACATTGTAGAATAATAGTGAAGACATCAAAATTATGAAATAACACATATGGAATCATGTAGTAACCTACCCTTTAAACATTGGCAATAGCACACTAACTCCTTTCCACACCCCACTACTTTCCTTTTGACAAACCCACTCCTTTCCTTTCGACACACCCACTCGCCCATAGATACACATGGCAAGGCATGGCTTAACATGACCACACCACGAGTAGGGTACAGCCGTAGGGTACTCCCTTTACTCCCAACGCCACAGATGTCTCAAGTTGAGGGAAAGTGCAATTGGCATGCTGACTGCAGGAGAATTTAACATTACATTCTCTGGCAACAGCTCTGGTGGACATTCCTGCAGTCAGCATGCCAATTGCACTTTCCCTCAACTTGAGACATCTGTGGCGTTGTGTGACAAAACTGCACATTTTAGAGTGGCCTTTTATTGTCCACAGCACAAGGTGCTCCTGTGTAATGATGTTTAATTGGCTTCTTGATATACCACACCTGTCAAGTGGATGGATTATTTAGGCTAAGGAGATATGCTCACTAACAGGGATGTAAACAAATGTTTGCACAAAATTTGACAGAAATAAGCTTTTTGTATGGAACATTTCTGGGATCTTCTATTTCAGCTCCTGACACATGGGACCAACACTTCACATGTTGCATTTTCTTTTCAGTCAACGTCATACCTAAAATCACTTTGATTCTAAAGGTAAAAATGTTAGCTTGAACAGAGACTGTCGCATGGAATGTACGTCACGATTATCAGCCAAAGAGACGATTCCAATGGACTTTCTTCAGCTTTCTTTAGCTATCTAACCCCGCTTTTATAGCCAAGATGCCGAAAAGATGTTGCGTACCGTTTTGTTTGAACAATAGTAGAAGAAAAGACCACCAAATTATGTTTAAACTACCTAAGGACCAGGTTAAACAAGCTTCATGGTTTCAGGCTATACCCCGTGATGATGATGTTGATGATGATGATGATGATGATGATGATGATGATGATGATGATGATGATGGAAAGCTCAGGTTTATCTATACATTTGTGTGTTCGAGGCACTGAATTCACAGTAAATTGCAAGCTAACACTTGTTTATATCTAACTCGCTATGTGAATTGCCCGTATAAACATGGAGATTCTACTAAGTAGGTGTAAATATCGCCATAGGCTACTCTGGACAATTTGGTAGGGTTGTCTGCACAACTGGTCTCCAGAAAGTTGAAAGGACATATAGGCATGCCAACATGAATCAAGTTTTCTAAATGACCGTTCAAGGGTAGGCAAAGACTGGAAGTAGTTACGCGACATATCTAAGACTTGTGAATTAGATCGAGACTAACTTATCTCGCTAGCCAGCCATCTAACGTAAGTTAACCGGCGAAAAAGCTAGGGGTAAACAAACAGTGACATAAGTATAATGCGACAGCTTTACTAGCTTTACTGTCAGTGTTAGCAGGTAGGGAAACACAGAGTGGCAGAATAAGTATCATGCAAATAATGTGTTGTTGTGACAGCCAAGTATGTTAATAACGACACGTGATGCTGCTGAAAACGTTTATTGAAAGACAACATTTTTTGGTAGTTTGCTAGTAGAATGATGCCAAAGTTAGGGTACTCCCTTTACTCCCATGTAATTAACCTATCTCTGTTCCCTTCTTGGGGGTGTGGCCATGTTAAGCCACGCCTCGCCTTGTGTATCTATACCCCGGTCGCCATATTGGGCTTCAGCTTCCCCCTTCTCAGTAGGAACTAAGAATTTCCGATAACACGTGAACGCGGCATTAGCATAGCAACTGTGAGTCCAGGCATAAAAGACAACATAACAAACGTGTTTCGCGCTAATAAACGGCTATTAAACTTTTATTGTTTAACACTATTTTCCCCATAGACGCAATATTGCCTGTTTGTAGACATTTTTTATTCATCGCTCACTAACGTTAGCAGGCTGGCTTCGTTCTGATCCATAGTACTGTTAGAGGGCGTCTGCTTCGCCTCCCTCCATGAAGCGCTGCGATGCCCTCTGATTTTATATCCCTCCTCAGCGC
The DNA here is from genome assembly GCA_003317085.1 of Hucho hucho. Lineage (NCBI taxonomy): Eukaryota > Metazoa > Chordata > Actinopteri > Salmoniformes > Salmonidae > Hucho > Hucho hucho. The sequence goes on along the minus strand of QNTS01002353.1, from coordinate 115,835 downwards.
GGATCTCGACCTTAATTCCCCCAAATCCCTTTACTCTAAAGGTAAGACTTATATACATGTTATGATATGACTGCCTTTGTATTGTATTGCCATTGTTTTGGACTAGGACTGATGAACGGATAGATAGCTAACGTTAGCTAGCAGCTAGTTTTGCTTATAGCTAGCTAGGTAACTAATGAGTACATGATGGACCAACTAGCAGCTAACGTTAGGTATCAGCAGGAGGCGTGTTGTGTTATTGTTTTCCCCCGGTACACTCGTGGTTCGGTCCCCCATGACTATGCCATGGTTACAGTATCTAAACGTTAGGTACAGGTTGCATTGTAACAAACCCCTCGATTGCTTGCTGAATTTGTCACGATTGTTCGCGAACGTTAGCTAGCTATTTAGCTAGCAGTCTTTAGTTAAGCTGTTAGCTATCTAGTCAGCAGATCCGGCCCACTTGAATACAGCTGCACTAGCGTCGGACAGGCTTTCTGTGAAAATTAAGGGTGTTTTCAGATATAGTCCTCTTTTAAAATAACTGATCTCAGTCCTTTTAAAGTGAACTCAAGTGTGGAAAATAACATATATTTTATATTCACACTGCTCTTGCGTTTGAATTTTCTTGACAGTTCAACATTTTTGTGAACAGTCCTCTTTGCATTCACATTGCTATGTTTCGAAAGGAACCAAGATTTTTTTCCAACATTCACTCAATGCACTCTGGGTAAATGCACAGTGCAGGACAAGCCATACTATCAGAACCTGTTATCTGACAGCCAGGAATGTACCTGCATACATTTTGTTAGCTAATAGTTAACATTTAGTTGCAAAATAAGACATACTAATTAGAATCAAATTATAATATTTACATGTATAAATGACTGGTAACTGGATAAATGGCAGAAGAATAATAGCAGAATTAATAATGCTTTAATTGAACATTTTAATTTTTAGTTTGTGGGACTAATGTGAGGGCTTATGGCAGGGAGAACTGTTTTGCAGTAGCCTATAGTGTTTGGTGTGGAAATAATGACAAGTGAACCTGGAGAGTTTTGTGTTCACATTGCACTAAAAAGGGAACCGATTAGCTGAAAAGGACCAAGTGTGAAAACACCCTAAGACACCACAGAGCCAGCGCGGGATATGTCTTGGAAAAAGTTACCTCAGTCCAGGGATGAGAAATGCGTTGTAATCTGAATTGTCCCATTATCCCAACTGTTACACCAAGACTGAATGACTGCTAATTTAATTAAACTGCCGTTTTCGTCCTCATGCTAGATGGCAGAAGCCATAGCAGCCATTTTGAATGGCACATGGCGTTGAACAACAAAGGAGCTGATTTGGCTGACACTGCCATTCCAAAAGCTCTGCTGTGACTGCTGCTACACGGACATGCCTGGTGCCCAGATTGATGACGTTTGTTGCACAGCGAGAGTGGAAACGAACGGATTCAGTCCAGTCAGTTCAGTCAGTCGTCCTCATGAGCCCTTCCCAGCTAGCTAGCTTAGGCTTGTGTCTAGAGACTTCAAGAATTTGAAACTTGTCTGCCAAAATTGGGACTTGGAGTGTTCAGAATCATTGTTTTTATCAGCAACGTTAGACGTTAATGCCGTAGTTATACATTTTCGGTGACGATCACTATAATAAATGTGCTTCACCTGTCACCCTGGCCTAATATTGGCTACAATATCTAGCTACTTCCCCCTCCTTACAGCAACAAGCGTCAGCTGTCAACATACATTAGCTTGGGAAGAGCTTATCAGGACGATTGACTGATCTGAATCTATTAGTCTCCAAACTCGACTCTCAGCTGCGCAACATACGGATTCATTTTGGGAACCTGGCGTGTCCGTATAGTCTCTCCCACCTAGTATGAGGACGAGAAGGACAGTATGTAACAGTATTTTTCATCCCTGGATTGATGTACATTTTCCGAGACATCTCACGCTGGCTCTGTGGTGTCTTAATCTACTCAAGAAGTCTGTCCGACCCTAGTGCAGCTGTAAGCAAGCGGGTTGGGTCTGCTGGCTAGCTGCTATCCTTAGCCACCCCCATTGCCTTAGGCAAACCAAATACTGAGAATCAAACTAGAACTTTGGCAAGCATTTGGGCGCTAAGCAGGTTATAAGAAGGTTCTGATTGTTTCAGATGAGTGAAAGTGGCCTTATCAGATTCAGGAAACTTGAATGTCCTCAGAGATTCAATTAATCTTGCAGCAGTCATAAAACATATCACATCTAAAAAAGAATAATCTTTGTGTGCTTGCACATGTCGTGTGGGTGGGTGTGTTTTTGCCAAGTTCACCTTAATTCATTGGCAGGCCTTGTCAAAAGTGGAAGTAGACCGAAGTGGATGGAATGTTTAAATCATGGTCTACCCAGAATGAGTTGTATGAAACATGATACAGTAGCTATATTATCTAGCTACTTGGCCAGTTGATGTGGTGGCTGGTTGGTGCTGACTGAGTCATGGCTGCTCATGTGTTAACACTGTGCTATGAACAGGCTCCATTGTCCTCTCTGCTCAGTCCACTACTCCTTTAGTCCAGCGGTTTCTGGAAGTGATCAAAGCCTGGGGGGTTTCAGTTTAAAGACCTTCTACAGGTGGCAGATATGGCTGCCATGCAAAACTTTTCAATAAAAATGTACAGTGCGCTGTCTTGGTGTATGAGGTTTGCTAGTGGCTTTGGACCTCTCTTATTTGTCATTGGCTAGTCATCTAGGCCTAGCTGGGTTTGCAGCGAAGCACTACTGCTGTTTTCTCTCCACATGTAGGCTGACATAGGCTTAACTCAAAATGTTTTCTCTGAACTTGGTCTCTCACCAGAGTTCACAGATGCTCTGTGCATGGCCTACCTGCCTCCTGACACAATGGTTCAGACATCTGCCCGGACCCTGTGTGTGTTACACTAATGAGCCAGTGTATTAGTGGCCATGCCATGCTAACAGGAGCTGGCCATATGGTGCTGCTGTCTGACGTGATGAGGTGTGTGTACCCTATTTATATGACAGTAATTGGCTGAGGACGATAGCAGTGTTGCTGCTTCATAAACACTTCTAATGAACACATCTCAAGTGGTTTACTGTTTGTAGACTGGCTACATCTTATATCACCATCATGGATTGATCAAGGCTATGCTATCCATGACACAGGCAGCCTATTGTATTTCAATGTCTGGCTTTGATTTTGCCATGTAAGTATAGACTACGGAGTGGATAGTATCTTTGTCTTTACTCTGCGTTAATCTCATAGAACCAGACGTGTGTCTAAATATTGCATACTCTGTAGCTGTGAAGTCTAGCATGCAAGATTACCTATGAGTTTAAGATGCATGTTAGAAGCCGGGGCATTGCAAGAGACTGTGGTGGATTCTTGGCGGCTGCTTGTGGGCCAACATATTTCTGTGTCATCAAAGCAAAGGGCCAGCTGCGAACAATAAAGTCTGACCATTGGCTTGGCACAGCTTAAAAGCTAACGTAATGTGAGCAGTGTGTAGCCAGCTACATAACATACAGTAAGTATGTGGTGAGGTAATCGGATTGTAATAGGGGATGTATGCAGGACTTGGCTGACTTGTAGGCCTAGGCTAATCAAATAAAATTGTTATAACCTACTGCTTCACATAGAGTAGACTCCCCTAAATACATCGAGGTCCAAAAGTATTTGGACAGTTTGTTGTTGTTTTTGGCTCTACTCCAGCAGTTTGATTTGAAATGATACAATGACTGAGGTTAAAGTGCAGACTGTCAGCTTTAATTTGAGGTCATTTTCATTCTTATGGGGTGAACCGTTTAGAAATGACAGCACTTTATGTATCTAGTATGATAAAATGGCGCCGGAAGAGATGGCAGCAGTTTTACGAGCGCCCAACCAATTGTGCTATTATGTGGGGGTTTTTCGCGTTATTTGTAACTTATCTTGTACATAATGTTTCTGCAACCGTATCTTACGGCAAAAAAGAGATTCTGGATATCAGGACAGCGATCACTCACCTCGGGTTAGACAAAATATTTTTTCTACAACAAGGAGGACGCACAAGACATTCTCCAAACACCCCACAGGTCCGACATCCCCGTTATTTACAAGAGGAAGCGACGCAGGTACAGAGGGCAAAGAGCCGGATGCCTGGTCAGGACCCGGAGAANATAGGAATTGGATGTAACAAATGTATCACTAGCCACTTTAAACAATTTTGTATATAATGTTTACGTATCCGACATACTCATATCAAATGTATACACTGTACTCTAAACCATCTACTGTATCTTGCCTATGCCGTTCGGCCATCGTCCCAAATCTCTAGCCACTTTAATAATTATAATCGGATTAAATAAATGTATCACTATCCACTTTAAACGATGCCATTTATATAATGTTTACATATCCTACATTACTCATCTCATATGTATATACTGTACTCCATACCATCTACTGCATCTTGCCTATGCCGGTCAGCCATCGCTCATCCATATATTTATATGTACATACTCGTATTCATTCCTTTACTCTTGTGTGTATAAGGTAGTTGTTGTGAATTTGTTAGATTACTTGTTAGATACTACTGCATGGTCGGAACTAGAAGCACAAGCATTTCGCTACACTCGCATTAACATCTGCTAACCATGTGTATGTGACAAATAAAATTTGATTTGATTTAATTGGCTGAGGACGATAGCAGTGTTGCTGCTTCATAAACACTTCTAATGAACACATCTCAAGTGGTTTACTGTTTGTAGACTGGCTACATCTTATATCACCATCATGGATTGATCAAGGCTATGCTATCCATGACACAGGCAGCCTATTGTATTTCAATGTCTGGCTTTGATTTTGCCATGTAAGTATAGACTACGGAGTGGATAGTATCTTTGTCTTTACTCTGCGTTAATCTCATAGAACCAGACGTGTGTCTAAATATTGCATACTCTGTAGCTGTGAAGTCTAGCATGCAAGATTACCTATGAGTTTAAGATGCATGTTAGAAGCCGGGGCATTGCAAGAGACTGTGGTGGATTCTTGGCGGCTGCTTGTGGGCCAACATATTTCTGTGTCATCAAAGCAAAGGGCCAGCTGCGAACAATAAAGTCTGACCATTGGCTTGGCACAGCTTAAAAGCTAACGTAATGTGAGCAGTGTGTAGCCAGCTACATAACATACAGTAAGTATGTGGTGAGGTAATCGGATTGTAATAGGGGATGTATGCAGGACTTGGCTGACTTGTAGGCCTAGGCTAATCAAATAAAATTGTTATAACCTACTGCTTCACATAGAGTAGACTCCCCTAAATACATCGAGGTCCAAAAGTATTTGGACAGTTTGTTGTTGTTTTTGGCTCTACTCCAGCAGTTTGATTTGAAATGATACAATGACTGAGGTTAAAGTGCAGACTGTCAGCTTTAATTTGAGGTCATTTTCATTCTTATGGGGTGAACCGTTTAGAAATGACAGCACTTTATGTATCTAGTATGATAAAATGGCGCCGGAAGAGATGGCAGCAGTTTTACGAGCGCCCAACCAATTGTGCTATTATGTGGGGGTTTTTCGCGTTATTTGTAACTTATCTTGTACATAATGTTTCTGCAACCGTATCTTACGGCAAAAAAGAGATTCTGGATATCAGGACAGCGATCACTCACCTCGGGTTAGACAAAATATTTTTTCTACAACAAGGAGGACGCACAAGACATTCTCCAAACACCCCACAGGTCCGACATCCCCGTTATTTACAAGAGGAAGCGACGCAGGTACAGAGGGCAAAGAGCCGGATGCCTGGTCAGGACCCGGAGAAGGCGAGTGGGAAAGCTGCCGCTACCGTCAATACTACTCGCCAACGTGCAATCATTGGACAATAAATTAGGCAATGTACGATCACAAATATCCTACCAACTGGACATCAAAAACTGTAACATCCTATGTTTCACGGAATCGCGGCTGAATGACGACATGGATATTCAGCTAGCGGGATATACGCTGCACTGGCAAGATAGAACAGCACACTCCGGTAAGACGAGGGGGGGCGATCTGTGCATATTTGTAAACAACAGCTGGTGCACGAAATCTAAGGAAGTCTCTAGATTTTGCCTGCCTGAAGTAGAGTATATTGTGATAAATTGCAGGCCACACTACTTGCCTAGAGAGTTTTCAGCTATACTTTTCGTGGCTGTTTATTTACCATCACAGACAGATGCTGGCACTAAGACCGCACTCAGCCAGCTGTATAAGGAAATAAGAAAACAGGAAACCACTCACCCAGAGGCGGCGCTCCTAGTGGCCGGAGACTTTAATGCAGGGAAACTTAAATCAGTTCTACCAAATTTCTATCAACATGTTAAATGTGCAACCAGAGGGAAAAAAATTCTAGATCACCTGTACTCCACACACAGAGACGCGTACAAACTCTCTCTCGCCCTCCATTTGGTAAATCCGACCACAACTCTATCCTCCTGATTCCGGCTTACAAGCAAAAATTAAAGCAGGAAGCACCAGTGACTCGGTCTATAAAAAAGTGGTCAGATGAAGCAGATGCTAAACTACAGGATATTTTGCTATCACAGACTGGAACATGTTCCGGGATTCTTCCGATGGCATTGAGGAGTACACCACATCAGTCACTGGCTTTATCAATAAGTGCATTGAGGACGTTGTCCCCACAGTGACTGTACATACATACCCCAACCAGAAGCCATGGATTACAGGCAATATTCGCACTGAGCTAAAGGGTAGAGCTGCCACTTTCAAGGTGCTGGACTCTAACCCGGAAGCTTACAAAAAATCCTGCTATGCCCTGCGACGAACCATCAAACAGGCAAAGCGTCAATACAGGGCTAAGATTGAATCATACTACACCGGCTCCGCCGCGAGCTGCCCAGTGACACGAGCCTACCAGACGAGCTAAATCACTTCTATGCTCGCTTTGAGGCAAGCAACACTGAGGCATGCATGAGAGCATCAGCTGTTCCAGACAACTGTGTGATCACGCTCTCCGTAGCCGATGTGAGTAAGACATTTAAACAGGTCAACATACACAAGGCTGCGGGGCCAGATGGATTACCAGGACGTGTGCTCCGGGCATGTGCTGACCAACTGGCAGGTGTATTTACTGACGTTTTCAACATGTCCCTGATTGAGTCTGTAATACCAACATGTTTCAAGCAGACCACCATAGTCCCTGTGCCCAAGAACACAAAGGCAACCTCCCTAAATGACTACAGACCCGTAGCACTTACGTCCATAGCCATGAAGTGCTTTGAAAGGTTGGTAATGGCTCACATCAACACCATTATCCCAGAAACCCTAGACCCACTCCAATTTGCATACAGCCCAAACAGATCCACAGATGATGCAATCTCTATTGCAGTCAACACTGCCTTTTCCCACCTGGACAAAAGGAACACCTATGTGAGAATGCTATTCATTGACTACAGCTCAGCATTCAACACCATAGTACCCTCAAAGCTCATCACTAAGCTCAGGATCCTGGGACTAAACACCTCCCTCTGCAACTGGACCCTGGACTTCCTGACGGGCCGCCCCTAGGTGGTGAGGGTAGGTAACAACACATCTGCCACGCTGATCCTCAACACTGGAGCTCCCTAGGGGTGCGTGCCCAGACCCCTCCTGTACTCCCTGTTCACCCACGACTGCATGGCCAGGCACGACTCCAACACCATCATTAAGTTTGCAGACGACACAACAGTGGTAGGCCTGATCACCAACAACGACGAGACAGCCTATAGGGAGGAGGTCAGAGACCTGGCCGGGTGGTGCCAGAATAACAACCTGTCCCTCAACGTAACCAAGACTAAGGAGATGATTGTGGACTACAGGAAAAGGAGGACCGAGCACGCCCCCATTCTCATCGACAGGGCTCTAGTGGAGCAGATTGAGAGCTTCAAGTTCCTTGGTGTCCACATCAACAACAAACTAGAATGGTCCAAACACACCAAGACAGTCGTGAAGAGGGCACGACAAAGCCTATTCCCCCTCAGGAAACTAAAAAGATTTGGCATGGGTCCTGAGATCCTCAAAAGGTTCTACAGCATAACATCGAGAGCATCCTGACTGGTGGCATCACTGCCTGGTATGGCAACTGCTCGGCCTCTGACCGCAAGGCACTACAGAGGGTAGTGCGTACGGCCCAGTACATCACTGTGGCTAAGCTGCCTGCCATCCAGGACCTCTACACCAGGCGGTGTCAGAGGAAGGCCCTAAAAATTGTCAAAGACCCCAGCCACCCCAGTCATAGACTGTTCTCTCCACTACCGCATGACAAGTGGTACCGGAGTGCCAAGTCTAGGACAAAAAGGCTTCTCAACAGTTTTTACCCCCAAGCCATAAGGCTCCTGAACAGGTAATCAAATGGCTACCCGGACTATTTGCATTGTGTGCCCCCCCCCCCCCCAACCCCTCTTCTTACGCTGCTGCTACTCTCTGTTTATCATATATGCATAGTCACTTTAACTATACATTCATGTACATACTACCTCAATTGGGCCGACCAACCAGTGCTCCCGCACATTGGCTAACCGGGCTGTCTCTCTGCATTGTGTCCCACCACCTGCCAACCCCTCTTTTACGCTACTGCTACTCTGTTCATCATATATGCATAGTCACTTTAACCATGTACATACTACCTCAATCAGCCTGACTAAACGGTGTCTGTATGTAGCCTCGCTACTTTTATAGCCTCGCTACTGTATATAGTCTCACTACATGTATATAGCCTGTCTTTTTACTGTTTTATTTATTTTCTTACCTATTGTTCACCTAATACCTTTTTTGCACTATTGGTTAGAGCCTGTAAGTAAGCATTTCACTGTAAGGTCTACACCTGTTGTATTCGGCGCATGTGACAAATAAACTTTGATTTGATTTAGTCTCCAAGGCGTCATAAGTATTTGGACAAATTCACGTATAGTGTATTAAGTGTGCTCAAAAGTTTAGTATTTGGTCCCATATTCCTAGCACGCAATGACTGCGTCAAGCTTGTTACTCTGCAAACTTGTTGGATGCATTTTCAGTTTGTTTTGGTTGTGTCGGATTATGTTGTGCCCAAAACACATGAATGGTAATAATGTATTGTCATTTTGGAGTCACTTTTATTGTAATGGAATGTTTCTGAACGTTAATCTAGATGCTACCATGATTACGGATAATCATGAATGAATTGTGAATAATGATTAGTGAGAAAGTTAAATGCACAAAGATCAAATCCCTAAAACATGCTAACCTCTTAACATTACCAATAACAGGGGAGGTTAGCATTTTGGGGGGGGTTATGATATTTATGCCTCTAACTTTCTTATTTATTATTGTGCCCAATAGAAATGAATGGTAATGTATTGTCATTTGTGTCGCTTTAATTGTAAATACAAATAGAATATGTTCCTGAACACTTCTACATTCATGTGGATGCTATCATGATTACAGATAATCAATCATGAATGAATCGTGAATAATGATGAGGGAGAACTTTAGACACATAAATATCATACCCCCAAGACCTGCAAACATCCCCTTTTTTTTATAGTGGTGCAAGGTTAGCATGTCTTGGGGGTATGATCTTTGTGCCTCAGTAACTTTCTCACTCGTTTATCACGATTCATTTATCATTATCTGTAGTCATGGTAGCATGCACATTAATGTAGTGTGTTCTATTCATATTTACAATAAAAGTGACTCAAATGTCACAATACATTATTTACCATTAATTTCTATTGGGCACAAGATAATTCGAAACGCAACCAAAACCAACTGCAGATGCATCCAATAGGTTTGTAGTCACAAGCTTGATGTAGTCATTGCGTTCTAGGAATATGGGACCAAATGCTAAACTTTTGATGTTTTAATACACTAAGTAAATCTGTCCAAATACTTAAGACACTTGCAAATGGGTGGACTAGATACATAAAGGGATGTCATTTCTAAATGGTAAAACAAAATATGTATGACATTCTGTACTGTCGCCTCATGAAAAATTTGACCTCAAATCCAAAATGCTGGAGTAGAGCCAAATTTAACATTTTAGCTTCACTGTCCAAATAAATACGTAGGGGAGTGTATTAATAGGCCTAGCCAATCTCTTTCAAAATCTTCATCAATCACATTTTTTTTCTGTTGATGTCTTGGCCTTATGCAAACTGGGGCTTTTGCAAATGTCTAATTTCCATAGAAAATTAGCAGACCCCAGCTACTATGGAAAACGAGAGAGGTGAGTTGAAGTGTAGGCGAGAGTAAATGAGAGAGTGAAATGGGGGTGAGACTGAGTGCCAGTGGAACAGCTCCTGCACTGGGCCCTGACCTGACAGTCGTTAGTGTGACTCACACAAGGCTGAGGTCATGCTAGTTCGTCATCCCTCCATCACCATTCACAAAGGCCCACTTGCCCACTCTCTCACTCTAACTCAGTGGAACAGAACACAATAGACACATACCAACAGAGACCATGACCACAGAGGTTGGTGGTGTTACAAAACAGTCCAGCTTGACTGGCAGCAGGCAGGCTAATCCTAATGTAGGCCGTTGTATGTCTCGTGAGCGTAGTCGAGACATTTTAAATATGAATTAGATGAAGCAGAACATGAGTGCTGTACTGTACCGTATGCTGGCTGGAAGTCCTTATCCCCCCGCAGTGGTTGTAATGCAGCTCTTTGTGTGGTGTGTGTGTGTGTGTGTGTGTGTGTGTGTCTCTAGCAGCAGGGCTGACATCCCAGAGCCAGAGATTATGTATCCGTCTCACTATTCTGCTGGCGTTGACTGTATCACAGGCAGATTAGATGCCTGCTTGATAGGCTACATATGATGGATGGATAAACTGCACATTCACGACAGATGTATCTATGTCAGGGTGTATATGGGTTGTGTTTCTTAGCAACCAGGTGACCTCCCACTATTAAATCAGTAACTTGTTGGTTGCTGGTGGTTTTTGGTGCACTAACAAACCCCCTGATTTCTCTCCTCCTCACCAGAGTCTGTGTATGACCTCCTCCCTAAGGAGCTCCAGCTGCAGTCGTCATCCTCCTCCCAGACAGACACACCCACCATGAGCCAGAAGAGTGGGGGAGAGGCCGGACCGCCCCCTTCTGCAGCCATGGCCTCAGGTAAGCTCTTCACTCTGTCTGTATCCTCACCTAGATCATTAGGGCGCAGAACATAAGACTGACCTTAGTTCAGTGTCTAGTGGACAACTTCACGCTAGTCTACTTCCACCGTTCCTGCTGAGTGCCTGTGGGGCAGTTGGTGCTAGTGGTGGTGTATTCTGGGAAATTGAGTCTTCACCTCTGTAGGGTAAATGTGGGCCATGGTTACTGTAGACAGGACAGGTGTGAGAGATTGGGAATAAATATTGTTTTGTTTGAATGAACGAACGTGGTGTGTGTGTGTGTGTATATATACATATATATATATATATATATATGTGTGTTTTTTTTTTTTTACTTGCATTAGCCTATAGCTAAAGCCAGATTAGGCTAGTATTGTTTGCAATCTGTCTCGTGTGTCTAATCAAAATTGGATTTAAAATGGTTTTGTTTTCTTTCCATTGTCCTACGTTTTCATCTCTCTTAGATGGAGCGATGTAAATTAGCCCCACCACTAAAGAAAACCTTTTTCTGTCAGTTTCTATTGTTAGTTTTTATTTTATTGTTAGATGATGAGAGGTGAAAAGAGCTAGGCTATAATTAGCACACCTGTCTGAATCTGAACTGTCTGCGATACTTTCATTGAAGATAAGATCACACACACCATGTAGACCAGCATAAAGAAAATATCTCATGATATCTCAAGAGATGTCATTTATATTAGATCAGAAAAACAATATGTGTTGTTCCATCAGCATGCGATTTGACGGAAGTTGCTAACTAGCGCTTGTGCAATTGCTAACTAGCGTTACCCATGGACTTCCAGTCAGTAGTTAGCTAGCATTGGCTTGCAAAACGACCTCTAACTTCCTTCATACTGGACACAGAGGCATAAAAATAGTATCCACAAGTTCATCTGACTCTGAGGAAGTAGATACCATTTAGCAAGTATTCAAATATTCATACCATTTAGCAGAGGAAGCTGACTGACTGACAACTCAGTAGCCATGTGGCTGCTGTCATTGTGCACAGTAACACAGGATTAGGTTGAAGTTGACCCTATAACCAATGGTAGAGGCTCAGATAATTCTCAACCCCTTTAATGGTTACTGTTATGATTGGGGTGTAGGGTAGACTGGTCCCAGATCTATATGTGTTTTAGCCAGCTCCTCTGACTCTTGTCATGCCATACATGTACCAGGCTAGGGTAATCTGATTCTAGATCTGTGGTTAGGGGCAGCTTCTACCACAAGCTCATTTTCAGAGTTGGAGAGCTGTCTTCATGCTAGCCCAAGCAAGCACTACATGCATCATTGTTTTATCCAAAGACACTTAAAATAAAAGGATCAGTTATCCTCACACAGTATTTAATTGGCCCAATTTGCTGATTGCCAGGAAATTGAGTCATGACTGATCAGCTCTCTTGTTGCTCATTGGCTGTCTCATTTGTATTGCAGGAAGTTCCCTCCCTCTGAGGCAGGGGGCATCTGCATATAAAATGGCCTGCAGATCACTGCTCCATAGGTCAGAGCCTTGTTTATTCTGTTGCCATGGCTACGCTCAGTCCCAACCCAATCCTCCAATTGGCATGCTCAGACCGCTGTATATGCCCGATGCTGTATGCACCAGCTGCTGTATAGGCCTACTATTGTATGCACAAACTGCTCTAGCCCCCCTCTACATTTAATTTGGCACCGTTTCATTAATCTGCAAATTTGTCTGTTAAAAGGAAAGTCTGACTGACCAGATGTTTTTATTTTTTGGGGCAATGTATGTAACAATTTTAAAAGCTTGCTTTTGTTTTTTGTAAACAAAGCATGTCAAAGCATTTTTTTTTTTTTAGCAAGTTTTGATTACAGAACATTCGATTGGGGCCTATTTGTACCATTCTCAACTTTAACTTTTTGCCTGACACCAGAGAGCTCTGGCATGCACAGTGAGGGCATTTAGCCACACAAACAACGTCAAATGAATTTAGAGTTGGGAAAAGGGAAAACTGGACAAATCATGCACAAATTCAGCTGCGTGAATAGCCTGCTCTGTATTGACATCCATACTAACAATGTGATCGGTCCACACGCCATCCAGCCACCTCATCCAGCCCTTCTCCATCCTCTTTGGCCACGGGAGGCCCCAGCACAGCCCCCTCTACCTCAGCCATGGACCAGTCCCAGCCTCCTCTGCTCCACCACCATCCCAGTGGGGCCCCCAGAGAGGGGTCCGGAGCCCCAGAAGGATCAGAGAGGCAAGGGGTGGACGGAGCTCTGTCTGCCCCTGAAGGTGGAGGCGGCAGTGGGACCAGCACTGGAACAGGAGGAGGAGACCCAGGGGCAGGGGGGGTGGGAGCCCAGCAGCAGCCCCAGAACACCCCCTCTAAGCGGAGGCCAGTGTTGAGCATCTCCCCCCCTCCGGAGGACCTGTTTGATGACAGCAGTATGTCCTGCCAGGAGGATCCAGCCCCGGCCGAGCCAGCAGGTCCAGACTCCGAACACAGCAGCAGCATCTGGGCTGACGACTCTGCCTCAAACTTCAGCCTGATCAGCTCCAGCTCCTACAACGACAACACAGAGGTGCCCCGCAAGTCCCGTAAACGCACCCCCCGCCAGCGACCCGGGCCTAAGCCTGCACCCCCAGAGGACAGCATGGACGTGTTCGATGCAGACAGCGCCACGGCCCCACACTTTGTCCTGTCTCAGCTGGGCCCAGACAAGGCCAGCCCCAAGCCCAGGTTGGTTGAATAGAATGCTAGTCTCCTTTTTATGTGCCTTTTGCTAAGAGCATGAGGATTTAAGTACCATTGACTCTGTTGCACACACAGCAAAGCAGCATCATCTCCTGGAGACCTAATAAAGAGGTCCTCTGAGTGAAGTATGTTGTGTGTTCTTCAGTTCTCTGGAGGCTGGGTGCCTGCTGAAAGGAGGCCTGCTGTCAGGTCAGTATCCCCAGAAGAGTGAGGGCAAGGAGCTGAAGATCCTGGTGCAGCCAGAGACCCAGCACCGGGCACGCTACCTGACTGAGGGCAGCCGTGGCTCTGTCAAAGACCGCACCCAACAGGGCTTCCCCACAATCAAGGTGAGAGACACTTAATAAATAAAAAAATATATATACCATTGGTTAGTCATAGACAATTGTGCTATTTTGGGTTGAGCTGTGTTGCACTCTACTCACCTTCTCCCCGTCTCTCTCCAGTTAGAGGGCGTCAGTGAGCCGGTGGTGCTGCAGGTGTTTGTGGCCAGTGACACAGGCAGAGTGAAGCCTCATGGGTTCTACCAGGCCTGCAGGGTGTCAGGACGCAACACCACGGCCTGCAAGGAGGTGGACATCGAGGGAACCACCGTCATAGAGGTCCCTCTGGAGCCCAGCAGCACCATGTCACTTGCGTAAGGGACTCATCCATTGAAATATCAGTGTGGTGTTTGTTTCATCATCTGAATGTTCTGTAACTTTGATTCTTGACAGGGTTGATTGTGTGGGGATCCTGAAGCTGCGTAATGCGGACGTGGAGGCTCGTATAGGAGTGGCCGGGTCCAAGAAGAAGAGCACCCGGGCCAGGCTGGCATTCAGGGTCAACATCCCCCAGCCTGATGGGTCTGTCCTAACCCTACAGACCACCTCGTCACCCATCCTCTGCAGTGAGTCAACCAACTATCGCCCTATTCATACAAACACAAATAACTGATTACCCAGTCAAAAGTACATTTGAATGTGTATGTGCTTGTTTAATGTTCATTAAATTCCGTAGGTTCTTGTCAGGCTGGAACAAAGCTGGCCAACCACGTAGTGTCAATGGTAGGGTTTTGTGAACAGAAATACTTCACACTCTGCTGTGTGCGTGTCCTTCCCCAGCCCAGCCAGCAGGGGTGCCAGAGATCCTGAAGAAGAGTCTCCACAGCTGTTCAGTGCGAGGAGGAGAGGAGCTGTTCATCATAGGGAAGAACTTCCTCAAAGGAACCAAGGTCATCTTCCAGGAGAACCCAGCAGGTACCAGCACTAACCTGCCTGTCTTCCTCCTTTCTTCCCAGTCCTCTTTTCCTTTTGTTCGCATCCTTTTCTTCCCTTCTCGGTGGTGTCTGATGTCTCCTCATAGTGACAATGTTGAGAAGACTTTGATTTATTTTCTTTCCAGATGATGACTCGTGGCAGGCCGAGGCAGAGATTGACATGGAGCTGTTCCATCAGGTAACAGATTGATATTGATGCATGAGGAATGCATATGGACCCTGCACTGACTGTTCTAATCCTGACTATGTTCTGTTTCCTCCAGAATCATGTGGTCGTGAAGGTTCCGCCGTACCACAGCCTGTCTGTCTCCTCTCCTGTCTCTGTTGGCGTCTACATCACGACCAACGCCGGGAGGTCACATGACATCCAGCCCTTCACCTATACCCCAGACTCAGGTGTGTGTGCTGATACCTTCCTTCAGTGTTTGGAAAAAAGGGAGGATGAGATGGGTTGAAGAAGGGAGGGTTGAAGGTTTAAGTAATGGAATGGTGTGTGTGTATACAGTTGAAGTCAATTTACCTACACTTAGGTTGGAGTCATTCAAACTCGTTTTTCAACCACTCCACAAATGTATTGTTAACAAACTATAGTTTTAGCAAGTCGGTGCATGACATAAGTAATTTTTCCAACAATTGATTACAGACAGATTATTTCACTTATATTTCACTGTTTCACAATTCCAGTGGGTCAGAAGTGTGCCTTTTTTAAACAGCTTGTAAAATTCCAGAAAATGTTGTCATGGCTTTAGAAGCTTCTGATAGGCTAATTGACATAATTTGAGTCAATTCGAGGTGTACCTGTGGATGTATTTCAAGGCCTACCTAAACTCAGTGCCTCTTTGCTTGACATCATGGGAAAATCAAAAGAAATCAGCCAAGACCTCAGAAAAAATCTGGTTCATCCTTGGGAGCAATTTCCAAACGCCTGAAGGTACCACGTTCATCTGTACAAACAATAGTACGCAAGTATAAACACCATGGGACCACGCAGCCATCATACCGCTCAGGAAGGAGACGCGTTCTGTCTCCTAGACATGAACGTACTTTGGAGCGAAAAGTTCAAATCAATCCCAGAACAACCTTGTGAAGATGCTGGAGGAAACCGGTAGAAAAGTATCTATATCCACAGTAAAACGAGTCCTATATCGTCATAACCTGAAAGGCTGCTCAGCAAGGAAGAAGCCACTGCTCCAAAACCGCCATAAAAAAGCCAGACTACGGTTTGCAACCGCACATGGGGACAAATATCGTACTTTTTGGAGAAATGTCCTCTGGTCTGATGAAACAAAAATAGAACTGTTTGGCCATAATGACCATCGTTATGTTTGGAGGAAAAAGGGGGAGGCTTGCAAGCCGAAGACCACCATCCCAACCGTGAAGCACGGGCATGGCAGCATCATGTTGTGGGGGTGCTTCGCTGCAGGAGGGACTGGTGCACTTCTCAAAATAGATGGCATCATGACGCAGGAAAATTATGTGGATATATTGAAGCAACATCTCACGACATCAGTCAGGAAGTTAAAGCTTGGTCGCAAATGGGTCTTCCAAATGGACAATGACCCCAAGCATACTTGGCAAAATGGCTTAAGGACAACAAAGTCAAGGTATTGGAGTGGCCATCAAAGCCCTGACCTCAATCCCATAGAACATGTGTGGGCAGAACTAAAAAAGCGTGGGTGAGCAAGGAGGCCTACAAACCTGACTCAGTTACACCAACTCTGTCAGGAGGAATGGGCCAAAATTCACCCAACTTATTGTGGGAAGCTTGTGGAAGGCTACCTGAAACGTTTGACCCAAGTTAAACAATTTAAAGGCAATGATATCAAATACTAATTGAGTGTATAAAACTTCTGACCCACTGGGAATGTGATGAAAGAAATAAAAGCTGAAATAAATCATTCTCTCTACTATTATTCTGACATTTCACATGCTTAAAATAAAGTGGTGATCCTAACTGACCTAAGACGGGGCATTTTTACTAGGATTAAATGTCAGGAGTTTAAATGTATTTGGCAAAGGTCAATCAAATGTAATTGCAGGTGTAGAAGCACGGTGTATGTAAATTTCTGACTTCAACTGTATATAGTACACTGTGTGTGTTTCTGTTTTGTCCCACAGCAGATAAGTCCCTGAACATGTCTGTGAAGACAGAGGGCTCTTCTCTGGCCAAGGCCTGCACCTTCCATGACCAGATAAATTATCTGGCCTCTAACCCTGCCCAGTCTGCTGGCGAACTGGTTAAACGACAGGAGGTCACCCCTATGGAGGTCTCCAGCAATAACCCATCCACAGCACTCTTCAAGGTAGGAACAATATACAGGTCATATTTAATCAAGGATCCTTGTATGTACATTTATATCAGATGGTTTTGCTGGGACATCACTCATTAGTTGTATTAATCAAAGAAGAGTCATTCGCTAACTTGCAGGGAAGTGTGTAGATTCTAGAAAATACCTCTATTCAAAATTATTTAATTACTCTATTTTTGTCTCCTCCCTCAGCCACCCTCTGACGCCCTTATCTTAGTCCAGCAGACCCTTGAGCTGAGCTCCAGCACCCCGCCTAGCAATGAGTCCTTCCCCGGCCACATGCCCCTCCAGCCTGGGGATGTGGACCTCCCCCATGCCCCTGTCTTTCCCTCCCTGGAGCCCTTCAGCACCATCCAGAAGCAGGACATCGCCCCCATCACCTCCTTCCCTGTCTCCAGTGACACTATCACCCTCCCCCCTGTCCCCCCAGAGGTACCCCAGCAGTTCCTCCGGGACCCCCAGGAGAGCCTGCCTCAAGAGGCCTCCAACTCCAGCAGCGGGGTGATGGTAGTAGGAATGTCTCAGATGGCTCCCCCCTCCCAGGCCCCCCAGGTTTCCCTGTTTCCCCAGGACGGGGTTGCCCAGCTGGAGAGGGCAGTAAGGGAGCTCCAGGCGGGGGGCAGCAGCCTGGTACAGCAGGTCCTAGAGGCAGCAGTGGCTCAGCAGCAACTCAACCCAGTGTTGTACAGCCCCACGTCCTCCACTGACTCCCTGGAGCAACACGTACAGGACACCATGAACAGCCTGAGACTGGGGTGCACTGAGGGCTCTCTGGCCACACAACAACAACAGCAGCAGCTACAACAGCAGTTGCAACAACAGCAGATCCTTGGCAACATGCAAAAGATACAGCAGCAACAACAGATACAGCAGCAACAACAGATACAGCAGCAACAAGTCCTTGGCAACATACAGCTACAACCACAATTATTAATACAGCCACAGGATCAACAACTGCAACAACAACAACAGATACTGGGGAACCTACAACAGCAACAGTTACAACATCAACAGTTTCAACAACAGCAGCAGCAGGTCCTAGGCAACATACAGCTACAGGATCAACAACAACTTCAGCAACAACAAGTACTGGGCAACCTACAACAACAAAACCAAGCAGTAGGCAACATGCAACACTTACAGCAACAGTTACAGCAACAACAACAGTTACAGCAGCAGCAGGTGTTGGAGAACTTCCAGCAGCAGCTCCAGGCTGAGCTCCACCAGCCCCAGATCCACTCCACGTCTCATCCCCAGCAGCAGCAGCCTGTGTCTTTCCTCCAGCAGGCTGGGGAGCTGCTCACCATCCAGACCTCCAGCTTCCCCCACCAGCTGCCCTCCCACACCTCCCCCCCCCAGCAGCTCCTCCAGTCCCCCAGGCCTCTGTCGGAAACCCCCAGCCCGCAGCACCAGGTCCAGGCCGCCCTGCTCCAGAACACTCTGACTGTGCTGACCAGTGGTAGCCTAGATCATGAGCAGCAGGTCACGGGGTCCACGCTGTTCCTTTCTCCCAACACACTCTCTAGCCAGGGTAGTCAGCAGCAGCTAGCATTCCTGTCCTCCATGGAGACTTCAGCCAGTGAGCCCCAGACTGTGTCCGTGTTCCAGCCTCAGACCCAGCAGCAGCAGAGCACCCCCATGGACCAACAGCAGTCCCCCCAGCAGACACAACCACAGCAAACCCAGCAGCAGCTTCCCATGGCTCAGCAAGGCTCCTTGTTCCAGACTAACACTCTGTCCTCCAGCCAGCACTCTCAGCCCACAGACCTGCTCCTCTGCACCGCCTCCCTCAACCCCCAGGCTCTGCCTCCAACCCTCCTCTTCAGTAGCCAGGGACCCTCCATGGGCAGCAGCACCGCTCACCCCCAGGACACCCCTGCTCCCCTCCTGTTCTCCCAGCCCACCATGGTCGGGATCAGGGTAGGGGTGGCCCAGTCTGACCCAGCAGAGCCCATGTCCTTCCAGGACCAGAGCTCCACAGTAGGGGGGACCACTGCCTCCATCAATCCCCCTCAGCAGGGCCTGTTCCAGCAGCCCATGCAGGTAAGCTCCAGCTCAGGCAGTGGCCCTGTCAGTCAACAGGTGGAGCTGTTCCTGCCACAGGGTTCTCTGTCTGGTCTGCAGAGCAACATGGCTATGCAGGAACTAGAAAACCAGGCTGCAGCAGCTGCAACCATCTTTGTGATGCGGAGTGGACTGGGGGTGGTGGAGCTGCAGAGTACCACCTCCTCCCCCGGTCAGAGACCCCCAGAGCAGCTGTTCCAGGCGGGAGTGAGCAGGAACGTCGGTCAGCCAGGAGGACAACCCAACCTGTTTGTGTTTGGCCTCCAGAATGGTGAGACTGCTTTACCTGACAGGATCAGTACTCATCATGAACTGTACTGGAGGAATATTTACTTATTTTATATATACTGTATAAATTGTTTTAAATGTTGAAATAATCTTTGTGACATCCTCAGATTCCTCCCAGCTGATGACGTCCTCTGGTCCAACACTGTCAGCCCAGAGCCAACCCCAGAACCCCAACCCTGTGCAGGCAAGCCAAATCCAGTCTCTACTGGACTCAAACATGGCCCAGACAGCCACACCCATGCAGACCAACCTACAGACCCCAATGCAGACGAACACACACACTGCAATGCAGACCAATATACAGACTGCCATAGAAACTAGCCTGCCAACCCTCATGCAGACCAGCTTACAGAATGCCGTACAGTCCAACATGCAGACCAGCTTACAGAATGCCATACAGTCCAACATGCAGACCAGCTTACAGAATGCCATACAGTCCAACATGCAGACCAGCTTACAGAATGCCGTACAGTCCAACATGCAGACCAGCTTACAGAATGCCGTACAGTCCAACATGCAGACCAGCTTACAGAATGCCATACAGTCCAACATGCAGACCAGCTTACAGAATGCCGTACAGTCCAACATGCAGACGTCCATGAGCACCTCCCAGAATATGGAGAAGATGGAGGACCTGCTGGAGAGTCTACAGAAACAGTGATCATTACTGGGACCACAGACACATTGCTGGGGGTTCTAGTGACGTCTGCCCACTCTTAGACTGGGACAGGTTGTGTCTTCTGCTTACAGTACAACCCTTCACAGATGCAGAGAATGGGATAGAGGTGTCTGACCATGCTATGAGCCCCCTAGGCTAAGAACATGTCATGATGTTTTTAAAGATTTTTATCAAATGTACTCTTGTGCCCTTGGCTCATATTTTGATGTGATTGTACATGCATTCATACAGACGGACAGACGCTGTGATGAGTTGGTTGAGTGATTGTGCCTTTTGCTCAATCAGAGGAAAGTAACTCCTGTATCCATCAGTGTAACTTATACAGTGGTTCTTCTTTTTCATGCTATACTGTGTTATTGATGGCCTAAGAGGAGAGGGATACAGAAAGTTGGACCTAGAGAGAAAGACAGATTTTAATGAGGGAAAGGGGCGAAAGATGGGTGGCCAGAGAGAGGTCTCACCCTGTTCTTGTTTGTGATTGCAAGGCTTCAGTCCGGTCATACAGCAGTCAGTGTAACTCATATCTGTTGCGTTGACATTTCAGTCTCCATGTGGTCTCTTATAATAATAAGTGGTTACAGATGCTTTCCATGTTTATGAAGCATTTGCATATGTCGTGTGACTTGCGTTTGGGGGGATTTTAGAATTGGATTTGGAAGTCTTTCCAGTTTATTGTGAATAGAATGATGGTGGTTTTAGACATTAAGCACTTTATAAACTGTTTTGTGTGACCAGCAAATCCAGCCATAGGCTTTCTATGGTTAGTCACTGTACTTGTTGATGTCCTTTTAAATATGTTTTTTTTGTTGTTGTCATGGTATACATTTAAACACATTGACCATGCATTCATACATTTTTCATTCACTATATTTTTGGAGTTCTATATGAGATTGTTTGTGTTAAGTGTTCATCTGAAGCCTATTTATACTGAGTGGTCCATTCAGTGTCTCTGTCAATACCGTCATTCCCATAGCGAGTATACATTGTTCGTTTTGGTGTGTCTCTGATTGTAACTAGCTACTGTTCATAGGCTTTCATATCTCTGCCTACACCCCCCCCCTCCACCCCTTTTTGTTTTTGTCTGATACATTGTGTGTGTACATTTTGTGCGTGTGTTATTTTTATGAAGAATGTACAGCACATTGCTATCTGTATCCTACTATTTACCTTGTATTTTACAATCTGTGTAAGTTAACAGATGGTGTTTTACCGTGTGTGTGTGTGTGTGGTTGTAGTTTTTGGTTGGTTTCTGGTTCATGTACTGACAAATGTTGAACCACTACTGTCAGTGTTCAGGGCAGAGCTGTGTAAAATATACACAGTACCTGTCCTGTGCATTGTCACCAGGGACTCACTGCTACACAAAAACTCAACTACAATAGCCACACTACCATACCACTTACTATACAGCAATGTTTTGGGCATGTACTCTGTGGTATGCTAGTATGGACATTGGAATGTGGCTTAAAATCTGTTACTTAGGCTGCGTTTACACAGGCAGCCCAATTCGGATCTATTTTGTTTCAGTAATTGGTCTTTTGAACAATCAGATCAGCTCTGAAAAAGATTTGATGTGAGTGGAAAAATATCAGAATTGGATGCCTGTGTAAACATGAGAATATCCATCTCTATGGCAAGTTATCTATGGTGCTATGTGCAGGAGTGATGGACACTTCTAATGGGATGTTTATACTTACATTTATACTCATGTCACATCAACAGTACTGATATTAATATTGTGGTCAAGTCTGAATTGTGTTTCTGGAGAAATTGCTGTGAGCAGGAAGTGTGAGGGGAGTGTATCCTGTTTTCAAACTTGTCATATTTGTTCAATTTTTTTAATATCCTGATGTTTGTTTACTCATTTGTAATTGTTTTACTCATTTTAAATCATGCCGCTTTCATGGATAATATTAACATTTTAAAGTTAGTAATTTGTACAAAAACGTACAGTACAAATATTGGAAAGCACTGTACATGTGTAAGGCACTCTCCTCCCAAGTTTTGCCTCTGTCATATCCATCCAAATGAATAAGCATTTTAAACCATGTTGCTCTACTTTGCTTTAGATGCAAGTAGCCCAATTCTGAGATTGATTTACCCCCACTAATTGGCCTTCTGACCAATCATTCCAGATCTTTTCCAAAGCTAATCTGATTGGTCAAAAGACCAATTAGTGAAAAAAAACATCAAATGGTTTACCTGTCTAAATGCAGCCATTGACACAAACGGATGGAATTAGAACTATTTGGTTGTTGCTCAGATTCCTATATACTCATGTTTACATTGTCTTGCAAAAGTAGGATTACTCCATTTAAAAACTTAATTTAGAAAGTTTCTTACCCATGAGTCAGATTACATAGTATTTTTATAACAGATATATATACATGCAGTATATAATTTGTCAAACATTGGACTGAAATCCAGTGTACAGTTTGGGGGTGTGTGTGTATACTACCAGATCTCTTCATGTAGAACGCGGGCCAATAATCAAGATTATAGTCTCATTCTGCGCAAACCATATAAATGGAATTTATGCAAGGGACAACGTTTCAAGCATAGACTTAGTTGAATTAGTTGTAATTGTATAATTCCATATGAGATACAGCCTGTCAAAGATGGTGGCACATACTTCTTGAGACCACTCACAGAAAACGTCAACTATTTTGAACCTCCCATTTGGTTTCACCCATTCAAAATATAAATTAGGCCTAAACACAATAGATGATCACCTCCGTTACTGATGTCCAAGCGCTCCATTCCATTTTTATTGGGGATTTTCAAGAGCACATGATGCCTCACTAAGCCATACAAACAGAAGAAGCCAACCTCTGAGTATCTCCTCTGTGTGATGAATGTAACTTTATACTATATATTTGAGGTAGCCTAATCTTGAACGTTCAGTGCATTGGACATGTGTGGAAATACATTTGTTTTGTTGTGGTTCTAATGTCTGGTTTCATGTTCCAAGGTCAAACACTCTTATTTGGATTGATCTATTGCTTAGTTTAACTGTTTGAATGACTACATATTCATCTGAAAATACTAGTTGAAAATGTTAACTTTGAGGTGGCAAAATATCACACACATGCTCTCCACACACATTAGTTGTCTTTAACTCATTAATATCCATGTTGAAATATGAGATGGGGGGGGGGTTATCAGTTATTGTGAATTTCTCAACGGTGTGCCTTGACAAACCATCAGTGTAGTACGTTTACCAGATCCCCTTTGTCATGACTGTTCATGTCCCTTGTCTGTTTCTCTACCCTAGATGATCTGACTTCTCATACTTCAGTCTAGCCAGTGTCCGTGTTCTGCTTTTAGTTACATGACCACCTAACGTGTTTTAGTTTCATCCATCCCAGGTTGCAATTATGTTGCAAGTCTAAAGTGTGATCACTTTCACTCTAGAGTAGTGGTTTCCAACTCCAGTCCTTCGAGTACCCCCAACAGTACACATTGTTTTTGTAGCCCCGGACAAGCACACCTGAATCAACTTGTCAGCTAATCATCAAGCCCTCAATGAGTTGAGTCCGGTGGTTTTTGTCCGGGGCTACAACAAAAATGTGTGCTGTTGGGTACTCTGACTGGAGTTGGGAACCACTGCTCAAGAACTTTGTGCAGCTTAACCCGTCGACTGTATACCTGTTTGTATCCCTACTTCATGCCTGTTGAGATTCATAATTGTGAGGTAAAAGGGAAAAGAGGTGGAGATTGTTCTGATCAGGTGTTGTGGAAATCTCTTGTAACTGTGTGCTTGTCAGCATAACTGTTGTTGCTGTGAAGAGCTTGACATGAGATGAAAAGGTGGTAATAATAAAGACTCCTATTGGCAACAGTGTGAGCTGTGTTATCAATCAGTTTGCTTACTCACACATTTCACCCGTTCAACTGTTCTTTGTAGAACTTTAGGGCTAGATTCAATGAGATCAAGCATTAACCAGGGATAGCGGAGTTCAGGGCGGGACTACCGCATTAAGTGCCCCGGGGTGGGTGTTTTGATCTGAGGTGAGGTTGAGTTCAGGACATAGCTTGTCCAAAAAAGGTGGTCTCTTGGCACAACTTAACTTACCCCAGATATGGGGTAAGTTGAGCCACAGGACAGGAATTAAATATTACCACTACCTTTTTAAAATCATGTCTATCTTTATTTACAATTTAACACAATTGCTTTTTTGTCTATTAATCATTTTAAGCACCTTTTAACACAGGAGAAGAAAACACTTCAATTTGCTAAACTTACCCCATGATTGTTGGCTCAACTTACACCAAGGCAAACATTTTGACTATATTAGCCCACACAGCTACAAGTATGCACTTTCATGCTAGGTTTAGGACCTCATATTGAAGCTTATAGAGACCCCAACTGATGTTTAGAACAATCTTAAAGTATCTACTTTGGTTTAAATACAAGCATCATGAAACCTCCAACACAATACAATTATTTGGCTTGGACCTAACTTGCTTACCGCTTTTTCCATGTGGTGTCTTCCTTCAGACATATCTTTTTACATTTACCGTTTAGCAGATGCTCTTAAAGTGAGTGCATAGATTTTTGTGCTGGTCCCCCTTGGGAATCAAAACCACAACTCTTATGTTGCATGCACCATGCTCTACCAACTGAGCCACACGGGACCATTTGGTCAAAGGATACATTTTGTGTATGGTTTCCTACAAACAAGGGTGGCTCAACTTACCCCTTTGGCTCAACTTACCCAACTCTTTTTGGGTACGTTTTTTTATGTATTTATCCTTTATTTAACCAGGTAAGTCATTGAGAACGCATTCTCTTTTACAATAACGACCTAAAATATTGATAGCAAAAATGTATTCACAATGTTTACAAAACTTCATAGTTGAACTTGAGGATATTTCTTTTTTTTAAATAAAATACAAGATGTAGGGACATAAGTAGGCCCAATAGGTATACATTTGAATCAACTATCTGCACAGGTATACAAAACATTTGACACAAAACAACATGTGTTAAAAAGTAGATACATCAGAAATATACTGTATATTTGAACTTTTGAGGGGAATTTCAGTCTCTTTCATGTAATTTTCAATTATTTCAACAGGTTCATTTGAGGTTGATTACTGCTGAGTCTCCTGGGTCATTGTAGCAGAGTTCTAGAGACGGGTTTTAGCCACATCAGTCACTCTGCAGAGAGAGAAAGAACTGTTCTTTGACATGCTTTTTGTTAGGCTAGTTACTGATAATACATTTAATTTTATGGTGAGTGATTTGGATTGATGAAGTTTGAAAAAAAAAAATCGGACCTGCAAACTTTTGCAACAAGCTGAACCAACATGAGACACTTAACATCGTACTTCAATAACCAACTCTTTGGTGTTGTGGTTAGAGTGTCCACCCTGAGATTGGAAGGTTGGTAGTTCAATCCCTGGTTGAGTCATGCAAAGACTAAAAATGGGACCTGGTGTTAAGGAGTTTTGGGGTAATGGACTAGCATCCTGTCATGCTACAGAAACAGGAGATAGGCTCCTGTTCCAGCTCGCACATTTCTTACATCAGTTTGGGCAGTCTACATTGTGGATCCTTCAGTAGAGCAGAGAAAAGTTTCTCTCCTGGATTATTCAATAATTATTATTATTGTAAATGTCAAAACACCAGCTTGTTTTACATTCCTAAAGATAGTTGTGCAGAAGTATAGAAAACTGTTTTAAGTGAGAAGTAGACATTGGTCTGAAGCCGAAAAAGAAAGAAAGGAAATTCACATAAGCACCACAATGCCTAGTCCACCCATGCTCTACCAAGGTTTTCCAGCACACAGCTTTGATCTACAGTGGTAGCTACAGTATGTCTATTGTACTTCAAACAATGTATGTAGGTTGCTTAGGATGCAAATCTTCTCAAACAGCCTAATTCATACTCTTAGAGGTGCTCCCACAATAATGGGATTTGCACCGCATACAAGTTCAAGTATTGGATTCTTCACACACCACACTAATCCCATTACACTACCTTTTCAAGCTTTTTAAAATTATATGAAAACAAGCTTTGCTTTTATAATTACAGTGCATTCATAAAGTATTCATAGCCCTTGACTTTCCACATTTTGTTGTGTTAGCCTCAATTCAAAATTGATTAAATCTATATTTTTCTCACCCATCTATCTACACACAATACCTCAATGAAAAAAGTGAAAATATATTTGCAAATGTATTGAAAATGAATTACAGAAACTATTCACACCCCTGAGTCAATACATATAATCACATTTGGC
Organism: Hucho hucho; assembly: GCA_003317085.1. Lineage (NCBI taxonomy): Eukaryota > Metazoa > Chordata > Actinopteri > Salmoniformes > Salmonidae > Hucho > Hucho hucho. Next base: position 89,183 of record QNTS01002353.1, on the reverse strand, counting down.
AGAGATTACAGCTGTGAGTCTTTCTGAGTAAGTCTCTAAGAAACCAAGGCTGTTGAGTCTGCAAACCTGGAGTGTACAATATTTGCGCTTTTATGTTATTTTATTCTTCAAGCTCAGTCAAGTTGGTTGTTAATCATTGCTAGACAGCCATTTTTAAGTCTTGCAATAGATTTTCAAGCCCATTTCATTCAAAACTGTAACTATGCCACTCAGGAATAGTCAATGTACATCAGTGTATATTTGTTTTAGGTTATTGTCCTGCTGAAAGGGGAATTTGTCTCCCAGTGTCTTAGAAAGCAGACTGAACCAGATTTTCCTCTAGGATTTGCCTGTGCTTAGCTCTATTCCATTTATTTTTATCACAAAAAACTCCCTAGTCCTTGCCGATGACAAGCATACCCATAACATGATGCATTCCCCACCATGCTTGAAAATATGAGTGGTACTCATGTGTGTTGTCCCACAAACCGCGACAACTTTCCAATCTTTAGCGATCTCGGACGATACGAAAGAGAGGTTGAACAGACTGGTATAGGGGTTACAACAATGGCGGCGGATCATTTTAGAAAGAGAGGGTCCAGATTGTCTAGCCCAGCTGATCATCCTTGAGGTGTTTCTACAACGTGGAGTCCACCTGGGGTAAATTCAAGGTCCCACAAACATAACGCTTTGTATTCAGGACATGAAGTAAAAAAAAATCCCACATTTTTGCAGTTTTACTTGATTGCCTTATTGCAAACAGGATGCATGTTTTATTCTGAACAGGCTTGCTTCTTTTCACTCTGTCATTTATGTTAGTATTGTGGAGTAACTAACTGCAATGTTGTTGATCCGTCCTCCGTTTTCTCCTATCACAGCCATTATACTCTGTAACTGTTGTAAAGTCATCATTGGCCTTATGGTGAAATCCCTGAGCGGTTTCCTTCCTCTCCTTCAACTGAGTTAGGAAGGACGCCTGTATCTTTATAATGGCAGTGTATATTGATATACCATCCAAGGTGTAATTAATAACTTCACCATACTCAAAGGGATATTACATGTCTGCTTTTCTTATTTTTACCCATCTACCAATAGGTGCCCTTCTTTGCGAGGTATTGGAAAACCTCCCACCTCTTTGTGGTTGAATCTGTTTGAAATTCACTGCTCGACTGAGGGACCATACAGATAATTGTATGTGTGGGGTACAGAGATGAGGTAGTCATAAAAAAATCATGTTAAACACTATTATTGAACCAAGAGTGAGTCCATTCAAACTTATGTGACTTGCTAAGTTTTTACTCCTGAACTTATTTAGGACTGCCATAACAAAAGGGTTGAATATTTATTGACTCAAGACATTTCAGCATTTCATTTTTAATTCATTTTTTTATTTTTTATTTATTAATTATGGGGTATTATACAAAAGGTGGGTCTAATCCTGAATGCTGATTGGTTAAAACCGCATTCCAGACAGTGTCTATTCCACAAGTGATCACTGGCTAAATCTATGATGTTAAAATGCCTATTTACTCTGTTCCATCTGACAATCTATCTCAGCCCAGCCAGGCACTTTATAAACTTGATCTCCACTATAAAATCATCTAGATATTCTCGACATTATCTCACATTTCTTTTTAGACTAACATTTAGTTTTCAACAGCGGAGATTTGTAATAAACCTTGCCGTCTGTCATTTGCAACATTATCTTCAATATTCAAATTTGATCTCCAGCTGTCCCATGGTAATGAACGTGTCGGGAGTCGGGATGAGACAGACAGGCAGGCAGTGTTTCTCAACCAGTCTAAATCATGAATCAGCTGGCATCATTTTTATGGATATATACAAAGAACTGTCAATTGAAAAAAGTCAAACGAAACAAAGTGTAACTAGTTTGCAGTCTTTCCAGCTTCAGTTTGAAGCTATTGTGTTAGCTGTGTTGTTGGCTAGCTCCTCTGAACAACAGTGTCCTGACGAGATATCACATTTTCTATGCCAGGCGAAATCACACCTTATTAGCTCATTGTTATGGATGTATCCAAATAAATGTCAATAGAAAACAGCTTAAACAAATACAGCTACTTTGCTGTAATTCTGACTGTAAGTTAGTCGTGGTTGGCTCAACTAGCAAGCAAGGGATAAGAACGTTGCCAGCCAGTATGGCAATGGAATATTTAGAACGATCGACTGCGTCGCGTCCATAGATACAGAACAAAAAGACTGAGCTATTGGGTCGCGTCTCTGGCAACCGAACTAATAGAACGAACAACCAGCCGGGACAATATCTTGTGGAAGGATGAAATAGTATGAATAAATTTATCAAAATAACATTTTTTATGAAAATATGTCAATCATTATTTGAATATGTTGGTAACCTGTTGTATAAAAGTGATAATGCCAGAGAAGCCAGTGTTTGGAGGATATATTAAGCCAGTGTTTGGAGGATAAATTGACACGGTTTGTCTCTGACCTAACAACCCCCATGCCAATATTTCCTCCAAACACCGGCTTCTCTGCAAATTTACTTACATAGAATGCACTTCAGAACGTGACCTACCGCTTGCGTATCAATATCAGACTTGGATGAATTTACATTCGCGATCACCCGCTATCTGCAAGCGCAGCCAACGAAATTACACCTTACTGACATCGGACTTGAACCAACCAATTAAAATACCTAAACATTAAAAACACATTTCTGCAGTGGCAAGTGGAAACATAACTAACCTTGTTACACATCGTTACATCTCATAAATGGTTCCCAAAATCATTGTTATTAACGTTGCACTTGAACGTTATCGTGCATCGTTAGATGCTTTTTTGCCCTCCCGCATCACTTTATACACAGAAGATCTCCACCAAACATAGAATCACATGGTTTATCCATCTCTCTGTGACCACTTCAGAACAATGTTGCCTACGAATACAAAGTTGCCAATGTCTTTGCAATTGATACAAACAAGTGACGTATAAAAATATGTGTCAAATGAAAACCAAGATGACTGCATTAAAATATAAACAGTAGGCTATAGGCCTATTTCAATCATATTGAATTTCATGTTCAATCAATTGAGTATTTTGCTACTTGTTGGCTAGTCAGTTTTACGAGGGTATGTTTGGCGGCGTGAGTGAAGGAAGCTTTGTCGCGAAATAGGAAGCCAATTCTTGATTTAATTTTGGATTGGAGATATTTAATATGAGTCTGGAAGGAGAGTTTACAGTCTAGCCAGACACCTAGGTATTTGTAGTTGCCCACATATTCTAAGTCAGAACCGTCCAGAGTAGTGATGTTAGTCGGGCGGGCAGCGAACGGTTGAAAAGCATGCATTTGGTTTTACTAGCATTTAAGAGCAGTTGGAGGCCACGGAAAGAGTGTTGTATGGCATTGAAGCTCGTTTGGAGGTTAGTTAACACAGTGTCCAAAGAAGAGCCAGGTGTATACAGAATGGTGTCGTCTGCGTAGAGGTGGGTCAGGGAATCACCCGCAGCAAGAGCGACATCGTTGATACATGCAGAGAAAAGAGTCGGCCCAAGAATTGAACCCTGTGGTACCCAGATAAGACTGCCAGAGGTCAGGACAACAGGCCCTCTGATATGACACACTGAACTCTGTCTGAGAAGTAGTTGGTGAACCAGGCGAGGCAGTCATTTGAGAAACCAAGGCTGTTGAGTCTGCCGATAAGAATATGGTGATTTACAGAGTCGAAAGCCTTGGCCAGGTCGATGAAGACGGCTGCACAGTACTGTCTTTTATCAATGGTGGTTATGATATCATTTAGTACCTTGAGTGTGGCTGAGGTGCACCGGTGACCAGCTCTGACACCGGATTGCACAGCGGAGACGGTACGGTGGAATTCGAAATGGTCAGTGATCTGTTTATTAACTTGGCTTTTGATGACTTTAGAAATGCAGGGCAGGATGGATATAGGTCTATAGCAGTTTGGGTCTAGAGTGTCACCCCCTTTGAAGAGGGGGATGACCGCGACAACTTTCCAATCTTTAGAGATCTTGGACGATACGAAAGAGAGGTTGAACAGACTGGTATAGGTGTTACAACAATGGCGGCGGATCATTTTAGAAAGAGAGGGTCCAGATTGTCTAACCCAGCTGATCATCCTTGAGGTGTTTCTACAACGTGGAGTCCACCTGGGATAAATTCAATTTATTGGACATGATTTGGAAAGGCACACACCTGTCTATATAAGGTCCCACAGATGACAGTGCATGTCAGAGCAAAAACCAAGCCATGAGGTCGAAGGAATTGTCCGTAGAGCTCCGAGACAGGATTGTGTCGAGGCACAGATCTGGGGAAGGGTACCAAAACAATTCTGCTGCATTGAAGGTCCCCAAGAACACAGTGGCCTCCATTATTCTTAAATGGAAGAAGTTTGGAACCACCAAGACTCTTCCTAGTGCTGGCCACCCAGCCACTTGATTACTCATCAGCCTAAAGCAGCCCCAATTACTCCTGGCCGTAGGACCTGTCGAGACCTGGCATGTCCAGCAGAGGGAGCCACTGCCACGTGATGTAGAATCCATCTGTCACCACGCCTCGACAAGTCTCCCCCTGGTGGCTTTTCCACAGTACACCACACCTAATGCATATAATATTCAAACAACTTTTAATAAAAATGCACCGCTCCATAATACTGAGGACATTGTCCCGGACAGAGGGTCCCCAATTGAGGACAGTTTGGCAGTCTTAAAAAAGAAAGTTAAATGCAAAAATGTAAGTATGTGTAAATAGGCAATAAAGCAGTGAAGTCGAAGATTTCATAGTTCCCAGTTGTTTTGAACACGGCATTAGTGTCAGCAGAGGGGGGAGAGAAGAACAGAGGGTTCCTGCTCTCTACTTCCTTTCCTCCGGTGAGTGACCAGAGTTTTCTACCCGATTAGGAAACTCTAGTCACACCGCATCTGCCTCATGCACAAATTCATGTCGTTCCAACGTCCAAAGAAAGTGACAAGCTGCTAATAATAATAAAAAACGCAGGGCTATTGATGCAGCAACTCTTTCATTGCAGCTGCAGTGTGGGAGAAGTGCGCAGGGCCATCAGTGCTACACAAAAAAAGAAAAAAGGAGCAAGCCTTTATCACAGCATTCATCGTTGGTTTTTCTACACAAATGTTTGGTGATTGACTAGGAATGCCTTGAAGATCGACCAGTCGCTCGCCCAGTTGGTGACCACTGCAATAAAGAGACCAAGAGGAGTCTGTTGAATCAGGACAAGAGTTTTGCACCTGAAAAAAAGGAAGTTAAAATAGGATTTAAATTTGCTTTACAATCTAATATTATTACAAGCGATGCTATTTCATTTGGATCTACTTACTTACACCACTCTTAGAAAAAAGGGTTCCAAAAGGGATTATCAGTTGTAGGAGAACCCTTTTTGGTTCCTAGCAGAACCATTTTGGGTTCAAGGTAGAACCATTTTGGGTTCCATGTAGAACCATCATGAATAACCATTACCATTACCTGTCTTCACTAAGTTAGACTTAGCCTGGCAAGTACAGTGCATTCGGAAAGTATTCAGACCCCTTCACTTTTTCCGAATTTTTTTACGTTACAGTTTTATTCTAAAATGGATTAAATATTTTTTTCCCTCAATCTACACAAAATACCCCATAATCCAAAACAAAAACAGGTTTTAATAAATATCACAAGTATTCAGACCATTTACTCAGTACTTTGTTTACAGCCTTTACAGCGATTACAGCCTCGAGTCTTCTTGGGTACGACGCTACAAGCTTGGCACACCTGTATTTGGGGAGTTTCTCCCATTCTTCTTTGCAGATCCTCTCAAGCTCTGTCAGGTTGGATGGGGAGCGTTGCTGCACAGCTATTTTCAGGTCTCTCCAGAGATGTTCGATCGGGTTCAAGTCCGGGCTGGGCCACTCAAGGACATACAGAGACGTGTCCCGAAGCCACTCCTGCATTGTCTTGGCTGTGTGCTTAGGGTAGTTGTCTTTTTGGAAGGTGAACCTTCACACCAGTCTGAGGTCATGAGCGCTCTGGAGCAGGTTTTCATCAAGGATCTTTCGGTACTTTGCTCCGTTCATCTTTCCCTCGATCCTGACTAGTCTCCCAGTCCTTGCCGCTGAAAAACATCCCCACAGCATGATGCTGCCACCACCATGCTTCACCGTAGGGATGGTGCCAGGTTTCCTCCAGACGTGACGCTTGGCATTCAGGCTAAAGAGTTCAGGCTTGGTTTCATCAGACCAGAGAATCGTGTTTCTCATGGTCTGGGAGTCTTTAGGTGCCTTTTGGCAAACTCCAAGCGGGCTGTCATGTGCCTTTTACTGAGGAGTGGCTTCTGTCTGGCCACCACCATAAAGGCCTGATTGGTGAAGTGTTTGTCCTTCTGGAAGGCTCTCCCATCTCCACAGAGGAACTCTGGACCTCTGTCAGAGTGACCATCAGGTTCTTGGTCACCTCCCTGACCAAGGCCATTCTCCCCCGATTGCTCAGTTTGGCCGGGTGGCCAGCTCAGTTTGACTATGTTGCCCCTCATCAATCTGGCAGTCAGGCAGATAGACGGAGAGAGCTAGACAGCAAAACATAGGCTATTTAGTCAGCAGGCCGAATAACTTCTGTACTCCTTCTCTTTGTTCCCTTCTCCATCCAAGCTAGAAGATTCCTGCAAAACAAGATACTCAAGAATTTAAAATGGCAGTTGAGGTGAAACATTAGAATGAGTGTTGAGCGGGAGCAGGTTAAGCAAAATGTATAGTATTGTCATAAAAAATACAACTATCTCTGATGAATCAAGAAAATCTTCACATCCATATTGAGGGTACGTGTCAAGAATGAGGCTAGCTTACTGTGTTTTGTGTATTCATGTACCATCTCTCGCTCTCTCACACACAAACAATGACAATCTTTTGTATAAGTTATTGTGATCATAATTATCTCTCTCACACACACAGATACACACATAGCTAGGTTGCATGACAATGCTGACATGACAATGCTTTCTGAAGTTATTGTGATAATCTCTCTTGCGCGCACACACACACACACACATTAACGAAACAGAAATCAAAAATGTTAGCTAGTTACAACCAACGCTTACAATAGGTAAAAATTGAAATGTACCATGGCATGTCCATGGAGGATTAGCCAGAGAGCTGTTAGCTAATTAGCTAGCTAGCAAATCTCTCCTTGACCATTCTTCTTCCTAACAAACTGCTGCTTTACACAACAATGTGTACATTTTGAGAAACTGTTGTTGTTTTCCAGCTGTGCAGTTGTGTAGCTTACTGGGAGCTCTGTCCCAACTGCCATGTAGAATGTTGACGGATGCTCTCGATCTATTGCTGTGCGTGAAGCACAGACTCCACCTATTGATGTACTGCCGCCACCTACTGTACGGGCTAGTGAAACAAAAAATATTAATTTGTTTTAGCTGGAACTGATATGCCTACCTCCTACTTCTTTATTTAGCTACTGAAATTAAAATACAATTACTGCATGCATTATGTTAATTGCTTAACATTTTTAAGGAAAAATAATGTAATATATCCTGGGTCAAATTCAGGTGCAATAATTTGGGACTAATTATTGATGGAAATAAATGCGATAAAAATAGGGCTTTGTAAATCCTGGTGGATTGTAGTAGGATATTGAAATAAAAGACATAGGCTTACGTGTTATTTGTTAAATTCTGAAAACAAATGTATTTAGTCATAATAGAACATCAAAACAGCATTCAGTGAAACAGAAGGAAATGTGCAGCACAATAAACAGTACAATTACAGTAGCTAACACAGAAAAGATTACCATTAGAAGCCAAGATATCATTAATTAAACAACCATTATCTCATTGTACAGCAGTTTTACTGCATTATAACGTCAGTGAAATTTTGTAAGGGAATCCTGTTTCATTGTGCATATTTATCTTACATGCTGGTAGTCTAGAACAAATGTTATGGAAGTGAATATGCACTTTTAAGTTGGGTGGACTGCAAACTACAGAAAACACATGCATAGCCTGTAGTAAAAGTAAAAGCATTTATAGCATTAGAGATTCTCTAAATTAGGGACCATCTCTGATACCTACAGGACCGTAGAGACTGTCCAAATTTGTGCTTTTAATGACCTTATAAATTTGATGACTTGGGAGTTGAAATATCACATTTCTTAGATTTTTTAAATTGGTATTTCATCACCTGCCAAATAAACACCTCAAATGGCCCTTCTCCTGAAAAAGTTAAATCGGGCCGGATAAGCTGATGTGTACTCAGCCCGAGTACCATTAGACGGAGCCCAGAGTAATATGATTCTGCTGGATTTGGGAATAGCTCGCATGAAGCCACCCGCCCCTGGGTCTCAAACAGAATAGGCCCGAGCCCAGTGTATTGACTGGGTACAGTATGCCACGAGACCTTAACTTGCTTTGATGCACTCTACCAGCTGTTTTTTGCCAAGTGTGCTAAGCTCATGCATACCCTGCTGAAAACTAACACATATTTATAATTGTAATGGTTCTAGTGTCTTATGTGCAATGGTTGCATGGCCCACAAACACTATGCAGGTTTATATCAATTTGTTTCTATTACTTGAGTAGCATTTAGATAAGTGGGCCAGAGTTTAATCAGATTTCAACCAGAAACCAAAATAAGATGTCTTCAAGCTGACAAAAGAGCAACGCTCCCTTTATTTTGATCCTGTCAGTATCGATATGTTCCTACTACGCACCTTGTGAACGCTCTCTCTGCGTGGTATTTTGGGAAGCGCATGTTACATCTTAGGCAGTTGTAGGAAAGGAAATTAAAAATTAAAAAATGGTAAACCTAAGTTCCATCTCTAAAGGGAAACCGGGCCCTGAAATAACCCTGTAGGCCAGGTATGTCAAACTGATTCCATGGAGGGCTTAGTGTCTACTGGTTTTTGGTTTCTCCTTTCAATTAAGACCTAGACAACCAGGTAGGGGAGTTTCTTACTAACTAGGGACCTTAATTCCTCAATCAAGTACAACGGAGGAGCGGAAACCCGCAGACATGGGCCCTCCGTGGAATGAGTTTGTAGACAATCCATGAAAAGTCACCTTTGACAAACACACACACCCCCCAGCAAAGTTTCAAGATGAATAATATTGCTGTCAATGAGTGGTGAAAGAAACAGACATCACAACATTTCCATTGTATATTAAACAACATTTTGTTACAGTACATTCCAGCATTATTGGTTTGTAGTTTGTTCAATGCAGTAAAAGTGTTTGATACATGACTTTAGACTCATAGTTCACTGTGGATATGTACAGTCTGAGACGCTGTGGATTGCAAATCAAAATTCAGTGGAGATTTTAGCATGTAAATCTTGGTGGGGAAAACAGTTTTTGGTGGGGGGATATGCATGCCAGAAAAGCCCCTACACAACACTAAACAATACATTAATTGCATGATAACGGTGACAAACGGTACCCACAAACTGTTAGCGACTACATAAAGCTGTCCCAATACCTTACCACTGCTACACCTTGCTATCAGTGGAGCCTTGTCTGGCAGTGAAACCGTTCATTCAGCCTCATATACTGTCTTTAAAAAAAACATAACTAATAGGTCTGACTTGCTTAAACAGATGTGGTTTCTACTGACAATTGAGATGTACAAACTATGGCATAAGGGGACAACAAGCAGATAAGAAGCAATCCGTAATTTTGATTAAGACGTCAATGACTTGCCTAGTTAAATAAAAGGTTAAATTACAACAACAAAAAATGAGCGAGCTAGGACGTAGTCAATATAACTATTTGCTCAGCACTTTTGAAATGTACAGCGACAGAATTCAGAACATGAGCCGTGTTCTCCCTGTACACCAAGTCAGAACCGTAGGATAAATAAAGGGGGCATCTAAGCACACAATGAAAGCTCTTACAATATTCAATGATTACATTTCTCTAAAACAGGTTACAGGCTATATGTGCACCACCAAGTCAAAACAGGAGGCAAATTTAGGAGGGGAAATTGACCAAATGATTAGGGTGAGGCACATAGGTTACTAACGGCTTACTACACAACATACACTTAGTATTACTTTCTTAGCTACAGTATACATATCTCCTTGGCATGTTACATAATTTATGCAGCAGCGTACAAGACATTTTTGGACTCACCTGATGCTGTGCTCACTTGAACATGGTGGTGCGGCCGTCCTTTGTGGGCAAATTTTATCATTGAACTTTGTCATAAGTCTGGCATTCTCTGGATTTATGGTGCTATCAAGACAACTAGGAACAAGGTCGAATCATGATGACGTCCGTGATCTTCAGGTCGTAGCTCTAGAAAGAGGCCCGAGTTCCCGACCAACAATTCAGAGTTGGATGACCTTTCAAAACGTATTTTCACAGTCGTGAACTCACTGAAGTCAGATTTCCCAGTTCCGAGTTAACAGGTGTTTTGAGCGCGGCAGAAATCATGCTGGATTGACAGCATGGCTAATGTTTATCCTTTTAAGCTTGGAAAAGAGACCCTTAAACCCAGACTTGGGACCACACAGCCTCTCCACTGAATACCAGGCTAGTGATTGCTTTGCAATGCTTGCAGTTAGCCAATGCTTCATTCTAAACCACTCATTGTTGAATTTGCGATTTCCAACTTGTGTAATGTTTATGAGCACCGATACAATTTATCTATAATTTCTCTTGATATGACAAGGATTAAAAATAATTTGCCAGTAGATTGTCAACTTGATTCATGATGACTGCTCTCTAAGATTTTGAAAGTATGATGTTGATGTCCAATCAAAGATACTGTAGATATAACGTGATTTGACACCATTTTGTCTGTGGCCAATGCTCTTGAGCCTTCTTGGATGGGCACTTCTAATGTAACTCTATGGCAGCACCCAAGGGGCTTGAATTTTCGAGCTCTCCTTGTAGATTTTGCGGTGACGTAGTGTCCCCATGAGTGACAGAACACTGAGCCAATCACAGTGCAACTAAAGAACATTACCAACCCCTACGCTCTGTATTTTCCACTGGCTGGCCCACCTCCACAGCACTGAGCTAGGCTGAAATACCTGCATTTTAGGGCGGGCTTACTCAAGAAAGCAAAAGAGACCATGTTTGTATGCGGTTTTATTAACTCAATGATTAGATGTATTTATTTTACATTGTTTGCAAACTGATGTGACACGTATCAATGACAAAATAACATGCAAAACAGGCAATTCCCCCCCCTAAAAATGTGGGGCTGAAAACAGGTGGGGCTCTGCCACACATGCCCTGAATGACAGGTCGCCACTGTTCACCATTACTAACGTAAATCAGACTAAGAGGCATTCAAGGCCCCAATATAATATACAAAATAAATAAAAATTATAATAGTGTAATATCTCCCATCACCATCTTTACACGAGTCCTCCTCTACTTAAAACACATTAATCATCCCACTCCTTCCAGGGGAACAATAATTTAAAAAATGTTTTCTCAAAAAGCATCTTGCAAAGTGAATTCACAATCCATGTGTTCACATAGAGTACCACAGTATGAGTCATAATACCCATAAAATCTGGTTCCAATCGTTTTTCCAACATTCATTTTTACCATATGGGATTTTAGACACACTTAAAATAAGGGCTGTGTTTCATGTAGGCTTACCCTGGCTTACTCACAGTCTCAGGATAGAGCCAAATATATTGATAAAAGTCACCTTGTCTGAGAGAGATTTACATGGTTATCAAAACATAACGCCAGGTTAAGCCTACACGAAACACAGCCCTTATTTTAATTGTTTCTAAAATTCCCTATGGGAAAAATGAATGGTGGAAAAACAATTGGAACCCTTTCTCTGATTGACCTCTAGGTTATATAGGTATTATGACACCACCACTGTGGGGTTCTATTAAGTATGTAAGTAGGATCCATAAGTAAAAACAAAAAAACATTTGGTTCAGAAGCCTAAAAATCTCAGAATCATCAAAGTGGTCCTAGACTCCCTTCATCCATCTGTCCATTGCCTCCTCTTCAGCTCACACTTTGTACTTCACCTTTGCTTTCTCGTTCAGTATACAGATGTGCTGCACAGAGCAAAAACACATGGTAACGAGTGTGTGCGCACACGCGTGTGAAAGAATACACCAATGACAGACTTGATTTTACAGATCTTATATTTAGGTCCTTCACTAAGAGTCAACATGCTGAATCTTTTATAGAGAATATGACTGAATATCAGGGTCATGTCTAACCAAGACAACTTACACTGAGATCTCTGAAGTACTCGTTGTAGTCCAGGGCATATCCCACCAGGAACCAGTCAGGCACCTCAAACCCCATGTCTGGGAATTACAGAGATAGACGGAAACACAAACAGATAGAAATCCCTCTACAAATACATGCAAAAAAAGCTATGTGCAACACGTATTAACATATTGATACGAGTCTCTAGTTCCTGGCATGCTGAATATCAAGAAATCCGTATTATGACTTTATGGGATGTGTTTCAGTGTACATTTCTCCTTTACAGCTATTTGCATTAGTATTACATAACAACATAAATATATAAAGTACGTTGCTCTTTTCTATCTCTGGAGGCTAGATGGTTTCCTCCTGTTGTCTGTGACTGGGGTTGACCCTTTAGCTGCCAGGGACAAAGAGCAAGTCTAAGGCAAACAGCTTTCCCTGCAGCACCATCTTAACTCCGACTTAAAAGCATTGCATAATCACTAACCGTGTGTGTAGCATTCTAGTACTAGAGTACCATGTTCAATTACACATTTAAAGTAGATTTTCAGACAAGCATATTAATCTCATGAGGAAAATATAACTACATTATATGTGATCATCCTTCCTAAGGCTGACGCTCTTTCTAGTACATCAGTGGGCGGGCGGGCGGGCACACACAACCCCCAACAACTGCACCGTGGACATCGATTAAGGCAGCCCCTTGCATCTCTCTGATTCAGAGGGGTTGGGTTAAATTCAGAAGCCACATTTTGGTTGAATGCATTCACTTGTACAACTGACTAGGTATCCCCTTTACCCAACACACACACAGCAAAACTCACAGTCTGGTCTGTATCCTGAGCTCCTTGGTGTTCTCTTGACTAGAAGGCTGAAATGAGAAAGCATACAACCAGAGAAATGAATATGATCTCTAGGCAAACCATGCTCTTAATGGCATGGGATGTTCTCAATGACATGGTCTACACCAGCAACCAATACAATCCACTCAATGGCCTCTCAATAATATAGTGTACTACAATGCACTCAAGAACATTGCCATCTACAACCTAAACTAGAGAGTCAAATAGTCCCTTCGATAGCAGAGGTTTATCCCGTCCTGCCACAGATCAGTTAACAGTGCATAGATGAACTCTTAAGCTGCTCCAGTCACATAACATCTCTAAATCAGCGCTTAAGGGGAAGAGAGCATTAGGGTAGACAGAGAGTGCAATCATTCACAGTTGCTGTCTGGATTGGCAAAGTGACTGACATTCTGAGCTGAAACACTTCTATCTAAATCAGGGCAACACAGTACTTGTAGAGAATGTTCAGTAGGCATGATATGGGAGGAAAGAGAGTACTGTGTGCTGTATACAATGGTTCTCACCTGACCACTTTGACCATCTTTGGATTGCATTCACTCAGCAGTGATAGCAGTGTCTCCATAGTCCTCCCAGTCTCCACAATGTCCTAAACAAATCAGCAGGACAGACACCATTGGATAAGGGGTTTCAATTCAAGGCGTGCAAAGCAGTCCTACAACAATTCAAGGCAAGCAATAAAATATTTATGTGGACAGCCATAGCGATGGTACACCCAAGAGTGAATGTGATTTGTGCCCTGGTCATATTGCTACGGTTCATGTGAGAGCTAGCAAGCTCCACACATTTATTTACAGCAGTTTTAACATTTAGAGAGATTGAATATTCAGATTAAGTGCTAGAAAGACAGAGGGAAATGGTCTTACCTCAACTATCAAAACATTCTGCAAAGGAAATGAGGAAACAATTGAATACACAAAATATACTGTTGATGTACATAATCAGAACATTTGAATAATTTATTTTTTTAAATACGGAGCCTGTAAAAGGGTTACAATTTAACTCCTAAGATGTACAATATTTGATCAGTGGTTATGGCAAGCAATCAAATCTCACCTTCCCCGTTAGAGTAGAGAGCTCATCCCCTCCAATAACTTTGACCCTGTTTGTAGACTGGTCATTCTGGGGACAATACACACCAGTAAAACTACACATCTCACCCAGGATGAGGGTGATGGTCTAAATCTATCATAAGGTGATCTAGTGGTGATCTAAATATACCTCATAACAGTGTTGGCAAATGGCAGTGTTATCTGCTCATGCATCAGTAGCAGAGTCTAGTAGTAGATCCGATTGTGCTTTAGCCAACCCGTGTCGTGTTTGTTGGCATGAGAACAGATAACAAAGGAATTGGCTAAACGCACAAACTGATCTAAGACCAGACACAATTCTCCAGCAACAATACTCCCAGAATAAGCATGTAACCCATAATTTACTGTACATAAAGATTGGCATCTACTATATCTAATAGATTTGGAAGCTATTGAAGGAGGAAGATAAGTGTGGAATGGTTCACTCACGCAATAGCTCTTTAGTCTAATGAAATCCACAGTTAACGGGACAGACTTATCGCAGTTCTGATTTAGGGCCTTGATGTAGTCCAGCAGGTCGGCAAAGAATTTATAACCTCCTTTGAGAACACACAGTGCTACTATATGGTGTCCCCCCATGTCCCGGACTATATCACGAGCCAGGCGCTCAGTCCTAGAGAGAGACAGAGGGGACAGAGAGAAAAGGGGATGGAGAGAGAGAAGGAGAAAGGAAGATACAATGGCACGTGACCTGTAATTTCTGTGGTTTGTGATCTGGTCAGTCAAAACAATAATGGTTTGTGGTTAGTCTGGCCAGGTAGACACCTGATGAAAAGTTGCTGCCTGGGTCAAACCAAATGTTCTGGTTGGAGTCCTACTACAGTATTCAGAACACGGTTTAACATGGCATTCTACAACCGGGTAGTCCGATTGCCCAGGTCTCATTCATAATGTCTGCAATGCAAATTGATGGTGGCTGTTACATCACTGCTGGTCTGAATGCCTTACAGTGATTTGTCTAACAAATATGTTTGTGAGCTGTTTCACACAATATACCTTTGCAACCATGGGTAAATTTAAATAACAATGGTGAGAATGTTGAGTCCTGATTTACTCCACAAGGGAATAGGAAAGTGTGTGTCAGAGAGAGACGCTATTTCTAGTAACAACTCACTGTAACCTTGATAAGACGAGTTAAACCTATAATATTCTGCTCTCCATTTATTATGAGGCACAAGGTTATTAGCTATATATATATATATATATATATATATATATATATATATATATATATATATATATAGTTTTTATTTCTATTATTCTTTTTTTCCTTTGAAATTCAGTTTTAGTTAGTTTCCCAACTTGATTTACTCGTTTTGTATTCAGTTTTAGATAAAAACATTTATTTAGTTTTTATATTATTTAGTTTAAGTTTTAGTGTTAGTGTTGGGGACAGAAAGTAGCCTCCAAAGTGTGGGAGGCTAGGAGCCATTTATGTGTTGTAGGTTGTAACTCTTCCCTGTTAGCTAGTGATAACAGAGAGGAAAAAGGCGAAGCGAGAGGGTCGACGCCAACCCTAAATCTGTCTGCATGAAAATCAGCATTAACTAGTAGAAGTGAGGAATTGATGTATGGAGGTCAATGAGTGTTGAATTTGGTCAACAATTTTTTTTTATTAGTAATTTGCTACGTGAGGCTTATTTGATCTAATAGAAGTTTCGTAATGGTTAGGTTGTTACGAATGCACTGATAAGAGGACACACGGCATTTTCCGCAACTTTGAAAATTTGACTATCTGAGTTGTGCCTGTTGTTCATACGAGTATCTGCCCTCTCATCGGCTAGAATGATCCCACCTAATCTTTCCTCCTCCCGCCTGCATTCCATCATTGTGGACCTGTATTTCCATTGTTAGAGCAGTCACTCGACTAGCTTGTCAATATAATATATCATCTTTGGTGATAGCTAGTAGTCTCGAAAATACCAGACCTAGAGAAACAGCACTTGGTCTGGGGAAGATGTCGGATCCTCTTGGACATTTAGGGGAAAACAATGTTCCAGGGGAGGGGCCTCTTCAGACAGACAAATCTCTCAACAGTTTCCGTAGCCTGTAGCCAGACAAAACCTGGCTTGAAGGTAGATGATGCAAACTAGTCACTTGCAAAATGCACTCATTAAAATAACCTCCGCATCCTCCATCTCGCTAGCTAGTTACTACTTTGTGTCCGGCGGGGTTGTTTACGCAACAAGCGGATAAGGTGGTGACGTCACCGGATGTGACGGGCTTCCCTGTTCCGACTCCTCCTCTCTATCCCAACTGATGCAGGTACTTGTACAGACTTGTTTGACGGAACATTGTGGAAGGCAACCCGTCTGTCTAGCGAGACCAGATAGCTAGTGATGCACAAGCGAGGCCTGTTTGAAACATCGCCATCTCCTGGCAGCATTTACCTGCCAGATTTAGAAGCTTGAATACCCCATTAGAGAAAAAAATGCTTGAAAGCCCCATTTGATTTTTGCCCAAAGATTAGAAGAGAAAAAACTAAAACTGAACACAATTTATGATGGTTTTTATTTTAGTTCGTTTTGGAGTCAAAGTTTTAGTATAGTTTTTTTTTTTTTCATTTTTTGTTTCCTATAATAAACTTGCCGCAGCATTGTGCCCTGGGGTTTGATGATGCTACAGTACAGTAGCCTACCCAGGTCCCAGACTGCCAGTCCAGTGGTGATGGTTTGATTTACCGGTCCATGATCAGTCCATGAGGGATGATGACGCGGTCTAAATCCTCCTCATAGTGTTTGGGGACACAGAAGAGGTCCAACTCATACCCCTTCTCATCATCTGGTATCTGAAGGAGCAAAGCGATAAAACATTTAGTAAGTCGTCACCTTGGGTTCTATAAGGTTCAATCTGTGCAAAGCATAGTTCTGAGATATTGAGCATCAAAGTTTTCCCATCTCAGAACTGTTTTGTAGTGAATTCTTCTTTCATAAGGGCCTCACCTTAAAAAGGTACCTAAATTGCAGAGTATCAAAATCCTGAGGCATTTGTAAATCAGTTTTTTTAGGGGGGTGCAATCACAGAACCATATAGTTCTGAAATGTTAATCTGGGTTTAGTAGTAACGTTCTATCTGACACTTCTGGATTAGACATTCAGTTAAGAAAACTAGCTTTTTTAATAGATAAATGACAGAATAACTATTTGACCAAGATAGAGTCAGAACACATAAAATACATTAAGAAATATATTATGATCATCAGACGAATTTCTATCAACTCTGAACAACGATGTGACAACATATACTTTAAGATTTCTGGCATTGTTGTGGTTTGTTTGGGTACCATTCTTGCTGGCTAGACTAGTCTACAACACAGGTCAAATTCATGTTGCATGGCCCGGTCATTTTAAACCTTTCCATCCGTCCTAAAGAGAAGTCTCCACCCACCTGAGGCACCCGGACAAGAAAAACGAACTCCGCCATTCTTAGAGGGAGATGGCAAACGACATTTTCTGATTGGTCCGTCTGTATTTGTTCAGGCTTGTAATTGGATTGCAGATAGAACATTATACAGCCAACTTGAAAAGGGGTTTATGCAGAACTTCCTAGTTTTTCAATTTTTGTTTCCCTTAAAATTAACTTAAAAAAAACGTTAAATATAACCTTAGAGTTCCAAGGTCTTGAAATGTTAGCACAGAATGGCACAAGTCTTCATTGAGTTGACCATGTCTTCGCAAACTGAAGCACATACGCACGCACGCACACACGTCATCCTTGCAACATTTAATCTTGCTTTCAACCACCTGTTTCTGGGTGAGAGAGATAGAGGGTGCGATCCGCTTTCAGGACTTCATACTAGGCCTGACAGGCTGCGTGAATTGTGAAATTATGTCAATTGACAAGGTAGCTAACACATTCATACCGGTCCTGTCCCGCAATCATGATGTTACTATGAAACCACACAGACACATAAATCAGAAACGTCCATTCTGCAGAATATCATTCTGTACAGACAAGACGAAGAATCTGTCTGACTGACATTGCAAATAGAACATAGAGTACACTTTACCTGGTGATATGTGGCCATGTTACCGCTCGTGATGGTTCACGCCTCACTAGGGTGATATTTGAGGAGCCATGCCTGGATACATAGTGGAGAATGAATGTTATTTAGTGTAATGGGTGATGCGTCTGACGTATGTGCCCTGTCAGCCGACTACCTACTTTACCGTGGGCGAGGACATGCGATGCTCTCCCTCCCCCGGGATTTTAAACCATCACGTCACAATCCATTTTACCATAGCCAGCCTTTTACCGTCCAATAATCTGATTTACCGGACGCAACCTGCGTTTAATGCACTGGCTGCTGCACATTGTATAATACCGCCGTATTCATTGCTGGTACAATAGTCGAATTAGCTGAAAATAATTGTAGCCTAGTGAATTTTTGTCATAAACCACCGTCCGTTTTATCGTATGTTATAATATAAATGCACACATACAAATCAAATGCCTATAGCTGCACCATGAAGGATTATCATACATTTGGGAGGCTTGCTGTCAGTGACATGCTGCGCAATGATGATCTGTATACAGCGCCTTCCATGACTATTTAGTTCATTGTCTGAAAGCTTGTCCTCAATTAACCCAGTATAGGTCCTATCAAGTCAGTCTACAATTAATCCAAATGGGAAAATAAACTTCCAACCACTCTTTTCACTTGGTATTGCCTGTATTTTGTTAGATACGTATTCATAATAGGCAGTCCATCACCAGCCTTGAATGTATGACCGTGTTATGATCAAAACCATCATATATAATGGTAAACTTTGACTGACAAATAATAAGTTATTTATAATGCAAGGTTCTTCGTAGATCAGTCAGCTGCAATGTAAAACAAGCCGTCTTCCACACAAATGCCTGGCAAGACTGCAGGGGAGGCAGCGTAACCTCACAATTCTCCTCCGTGTGTGTCTATGACATTAAATATTATACAGTACAAAACACATCCAAAGGACAAAAAAAGACATTTGCCAATTTGAAACATAAAATTAATAGGACCCCACTTTAATGAGTGATACAGAAATGTAATGTTACTTTTCACCATACGAAAGATGAGCTCCCAGGCAATTGTGTGTGATTGCTCAGTTTTACAATATGCATTTTCTATCTAAGCGTTCCTTAACGTTGTGCCCTACTGAACGCGGCCCAGACAGTGCAGAACAAACATTCTCATTGTAGAGAACATCCAATACACATAACCATCCTCTCACTCTCAGCACTATAGTTATTATGCCAGTTATGGCAAAGTCTCAAATGACACCATATAGAGCACTACTTTTAGCTAGACCATATACACAGACATGTAGCTCAGGCCAAAAGTAGTGCACTATCCAGGGGAATAGGGTATGAATAAGACACACACCAAAATAGTGTGCACTTATTTTTTCTTCTTCTCATCTTTCTTGGATGAGGAGTCGCCCTTCTCCTTCTCGTCCTTCTTCTCCTTGTCCTCTTTCTTCTCCTTCTTTCCCTCTTCTTTCTCCTGTCCCTCCTTCCTCTCTGCATCACGGTTGGAGATCTTGTTGTTGATGAGGTTGTGGAGAGCCACCACTGAGCGGATAAGGGAAGCCAGGTAAACCACCAGCATCTGGTCATTGGTCTTTAGGTAGAAGGCCTTAGTGAACTCCTGCAGGGAGAAGTGGCAGGATTAGGGCATTGTGAATTATGAATAACCAACCAGGTGATTTGATCAGCACAAGGAAAGAATCAAGGAATCTGGTGGAAATGCCAGGCTACCTGTTACCTGTTCAATGTAATGAAGTAGTAGATCCTACAAACCTGAATGTATTTTATTTGAGAATGAAAATGTATCAATGTGCACTCTTTCCCCAGAAAATAATAATAAATAGTAATCAATTACCATGCCTCCCTCCCCCCCCGCAGCCTACCCCGAAACCCCATCATACCAGTAGGTTGACGTCGGGAAGCAGGTTGAAGACGTCCTGTAAATGGTAAACGATTTGGTGATTGATGGGAAGCTTGCCTGCAGCCACTCTCTCCAGGTAAGACCTGATGTCCAGCAGCTTGGAGTTGAGTCCCTTCAGGCCATGTACCTGGTTGGTGATCCGCTGAGACAGAGTACCCACTGTTGTATCCTTGATGTCTCTGTGGACACGAGAATATGGTAGAATATATCAAAGGAGAATAGAAAAGGATGTAGAATTCAGTGTGGCGTTAAACTGGAAGTCAGAAGACTCCCTGAAATGCTTTATTGTACGTGTGCGTAAAAGAGAAAGAAAGATGGGTATGTGGAACGTGTGTGTGGTCCAGTTAAAAGATGATGCATACCTGAGCAAGTGCTCCACGCCCACCTCCTCTGCCTCCTCTGCTCCGATCTCACTGGTCACATGTTCAAACGTCTTGGAGGTCGGAGTGCCGTCCTGGAGAAGTAAAGCAACAAGAACATGTGTGATCACTTGTATGCCTAGTCCAAAATCAGCCCAGAGACCTCGGGGTTGGCTGGTCCAGGGTTTGACTGATTTTGTCATTTAGGCTCATACAAGTCTATGCTCCACTTACATCATGTATTTCCTCCACAGAAAAGTATGCTTCTGTAGGCAGGCCCAGGTCCTTAGGCTTCACATCAATTATCACTAATACCTGGGAGGGAGAAAGTCCCATACAAAACAGTCATTGTTAAATTCTCTGCTGCATTATCAATACAATTTCATAATTTCAACAGGAGATGGAACATATGTCTTACTGGTATTTAGTAATGTGGAATATTTACAGGGTTGAAAGCACTTACTGAATTGGTGCAGTATTGCTTGATGAGTTCATTGATGGCAATGTCATTCTTATGTAGTTTAGGACCTGTGTGATACCAGCCCACTATCCTCTCTCTGGCTGGATAGAAGAGAAGGGAAAGGTTTAAGAATCTTATAGGATGACTGAAGAAGTCAATGAGACTGAATTTATATAGTTAAAATGTACCAATGTATAGTGTATTCTCACCATTGACTTTCTTGAACATGCTGTACATATTCTCCAAGTAGTCATGATCCAGGAACCACACTGAATCATCCTTGTCATCCTCATCAAAAGGCACTGGAGAAAATCCAAATCAATATTAGCTCCAACTACAGGCTTACATAGCTAAACATTTTGTCATCCTAATTACACTGCCGTCACAAATGTTATAAACTAGCCACATGACATACAGGTTATTTTAGTAACGTTACAAGATTAAAGGAGAAGAACTCACCTGCAAAACTGTTGGACACATCAAGGACTTTCTTATGCCAAGAGCCGAGGAGAACACCCACTACTCGCTTCTGGTTGCCTACTTTCCCTATTCTGTAAAAACAACATAACATTTACACAATCAATACCATAGGATGTCTTGGAGGAAATCAAAAATGTTCTCTAAGACTAAAGTCAACATTACTTTTTTTATCAGGGTAGCTAAGTTAAGTTAGCTACCCTGATACATAATGACGTTGTGCTCTACGAAACTGACTGATTGTTTTTCAATTATTCCATTATTTAGAAATCGGTTGTTACTTGCTAATACTAACAGATAGTGAGTGGCCTGTAAATACATTTAACTAGTTAGCTATGCTACTGTCATGGCTAACAAATACACAGCTTTATATGAGTTTCTGACTCAGCAGGGTTAGCTGGCCAGCTAGCCTAGCTAACATTAGGCCTGGCTGCAACATCATCTAGTACAAAAAGTGGCAAGTTAGTAAAGAGGTAACGAATTGATAGGATTTCGAAACAGTTTGATTATTATTATTGACATACCTATTAAAATGATCCACCACGCTGAGCAACACCAGTGGATGGACAACCACATTTTCTACCGCTAACTCCGGCATTTTTATGTGAAGTGTTTGAGGATGCAACCAAACTCTGTGATGCTAGCTGTCTAGCTAGGTAGCTACTTCCTGTCGGATGCCTAGCTACTTCCGTTTCTACGTAGCAACATAACCACTGAATAGAAGGCGACGGTGGCGTAGCAGGAATCTCTTTGGAAGCTGTTTGCTAGACTACAACAACATTGATTTGACAGCTAACGTTAGTCAGCACCTGCAAGTATGGTAAACAAAATATTAGTTCATTAACATGGAATGTTTTGTCTCATGTAGTTAGCTAGTTCAATAATAGTTATGTAAAAGGAGTGTTACGTGCAGGCAGGCCGAACAACAAATATTGATGACATTACCAATCCATTCATAGCCGCAGGAAGATGTTTTGAGTAGGGTGCTGAGGAAGAAAATAAAATCATAGAAAATGTATGTCACCAGAGAGTGTGACTGAGCCACAGAGGATCATTAGCTTATTAAAACTGTGGCTTGTTTTAAGTCACAAGCATGTAGGTCTATATGCCTAGTTGTGTGGAGACCTCAATTTGGGCAGAGGGCATGGCAATAGGCCTAGCTGATTATTGAGATGTGGCTGTGAAGATAATGAAATGTGTGTGAAGATAGTGTGTCTCGCAAGAGGCGTCACTACAGTCCCGGGTTCGAATCCAGGCTGTATCACATCCGGACGTGATTGCGAGTCCTAGGCGCACAATTGGCCCAGCGTCGTCCGAGTTTGGCCGCGGTAGGCTGGCATTGTAAATAAGAATTTGTTCTTAAATTGAACCTTTATTTAACTAGGCAAGTCAGTTGAATTTTTTTAAATATAATTTGAAATGTTGAGACGAGGAGGGGAGGGGTGTGTGGCGAATATATTGGCATGTCTCTCTCCAGAACTCTCAGCTCTCCAGAATGTACGGCGTTCACCCATAAAATGATTAATTAAAGGTTTATCCATCCAATAGAGAATTTAATCAATTTAATAGGTGTTTCCAAACTGTACATGTAGGTAGAGGTAAAGGGACTATGTATGGACAATAAACAGAGTAGCAGCAGTGTAAAAATGAGTGGGGGTGAGGAGGACAATGCAAATAGTCCAGGTAGCCATTTGATTAGCTGTTCAGGAGTCTTTACGGCTTGGGGGTAGAAGCTTTTAAGAAGCCTTTTGGACCTAGACTTGGTGATCCGATGCCACGCAGTAGCAGAGAGAACAGTCTATGACCTGGATGACTGGAGTCTTTGAAACATTTTTGGACCTACTCCGACACCCCCTGGTATGGAGGTCCAGGATGGCAGGAAGCTTGGCCCCAGTGATATATTGGGCCGTACACACTACCCTCTGTAGTGCCTTGCGGTCGGAGGCCGAGCAGTTGCCATACCAGGCAGTGATGCAACCAGTCAGGATGCTCTTGATGGTGTGGACAGCTCTCAAATTGCTCCACTACAGCCCGTCGATGAGAATGGGGGCGTGCTCGGTTCAACTTTTCCTGTAGTCCACAATCATTTCATTCATCAGGATATGTTTAGTTTTTTTGTCTGCTTTATGCATTTGTACTTAGTTGACAATTATAGGCCTACTGATACATTGACCTAGGTTCTCTCTTAGTTCCATGCGCTCATTTCTTTAGCCACCAATCATTGTGTCCATATAGCAGAGGCTGATCCATTAGTGGAATTTTTACTTTTAGATGTATCATTTTAATTCCGATTTGTAACCACTTGACAATTTTTTTTAAAATGAATGCAAATATGAAAATAAAAATTGCCACGCAGATCGGTAGAAGTGGTAGGATAAATTGTAAGCTTACCCAATCTTGAAACTCGCGCGCCACCTAGGAATATACCATCAACAGCGTGCACATTTCTTTGTATTGCATAATTACAACAGGTGTGTGAGAGAAATGACAAGAGGAGTGTTGTTACCAAGATTGTGCTTATTAAAACTGAGAAAATGGACAGCAATGCGATCCATCATGGAGAAAAGCGCTCACCTTGATCCAGCACTAGCTGGTGGAAAGCACCACTCACGGTGTTGCTTGCTAGACTAATGGGCTAGTACACCTATGGTGTTTGACGAGAGAATGCCATGTTCCTTATTTGTTATTGTTCCCATTTCCTTTTTGCGAAGTTTAGAATTCTTAACTAATAGAAAATAATGTGGAGAACTTGCGAGCATTACTCTAGATCACTTGATATCCACCACAAGGGTGAGAGAAGAGAGAGCGAGAGAGAACCGACTTAACGCAAACTGTCTATCATACAGCAGAGTTTTGTCCGGTGCCAAACCCCTACAACAGATGAGAGTATATCATGAGCGCACCACAAACAAAAACAGAGCAGAGAGCTCTCCTTGCAGAATGGGGTCCATATATAAATATAGTATAATTTATATCAATAATGCAATTGAAAAATGGTTTAATAGTTTTTTGCAACAAATTTGTGCAATTTTACCATCTCACTACCAGGGAGAGGATCTTCAGAGAAGAATGGGAGAAACTCTCCAAATACAGGCGTGCCAAGCTTGTGGTGTCATACCCAAGACGACTCACGGCTGTAATGCTGCCAAAGGTGCTTCAACAAAGTACAGAGTAAAGGGTCTGAATACTTATGTAAATTTAATACTTTTTAAAAATAAATTAGCAAAAAATGTCAACCTGTTTTTGCTTTGTCATCATGGGGTATTGTGTGTAGATTGAGGGGGGAAACAATTTAATCCATTTTAGAACAAGTTTGTAATGTAACAAAATGTGGAAAAAGTCAAGGGGTCTGAATACAGGAAGGTATCATTTATAGTACAATATTTACACATGTATTGGGGAAAGGGGGGGATGGGGGCAAGTGTATAAATTGAGCAGTATAATGAGTCTAGTAGCAGCAGTTGTGATGTGTGCTAAGGTGTGGGAAATCAGAGCAGGTGATCAGTCCAGTTCAGCAGTCTGATGGCATGTAGATAGAAACTGTCTCTGAGCCTGTTGGTATCAGACCTCATGCTCCAATACCGTATGCCTGGTGGTAAGGGAGAGAACAGCTCGTGGCTGGGGTGTGGTGTCTTTGATAATGCTGCGTGCCTTCCTCAAATACTGTTTCAAGTAGAGGTCCTGGATGGGTGGTGATGTTCTGGGCCATTTTCACCACCCGCTGGAGGGTCTTGCGGTCGTGGACGGAGCAATTCCCGTACCAGGCTGTGATGCAACCGGTCAGGACGCGCTCGATGGTGCAGCGGTACTATTTGGAGAAGACCCGGGGCAGCATGCCGGATTTCTTCAGCCGCCTTCGGAAGTAGAGGCTGTTGCGCCCTCTTGACAAGAGTGGTGGTGGTTCATGACAAGTCCTCGGTAAAAAGTGAATGCCAAGGAACTTAAAACTCGTGACTCTCTGCTACAGTCCCATTGATGTGGATCGGGGCATGTTCCCTCTGCTTCCTGAAGTCAACATTCAACTCCTTTGTTTTGCTGATGTTGAGGGAGAGGTTGTTATGACAATGCCAGTTCACTTACCTCCTCCCTATAGGCCGACTCGTCTTTGTTGGTTATCAGGCCTACAACCGGGGTGTCGTCAGCAAACCTGATAATGGAGTTGGTGTCGTGCAAAGCTACGCAGTCGTGGGTGAACAGGGAGTACAGCAGAGGACTGAAGACACCTCTGGGGGGCCCCCTGTGTTAAGAGTCAGTGGGAAGGTGGTGTTGTTGCCAGTCCTCACATACTGTGGTCTACCTGTCAGGAAGTCCAGGATCCAGTTGCAGAGGGTGGTGTCCAGAACCAGGGATCTGAGCTTGGTGTCGAGCTTGGAGGGAAATATAGTGTTGAATTCTGAACTGTAGTCAATGAACAGCATGCTCAGATGTTCCTCTTGTCCAGATGTGTTACTAGCGAATGAAATGGCATCTTCCGTGGATCTGTTGGAGCGGTAGGCAAATTGGAGTGGGTCCAGTGTGACTGGCATGCTGGCCTTGATGTGGGCCATGACCAGCCTCTCGAAGCACTTCATGATGACAGAGGTGAGCGTGACGGGGCGATAGTCATTTGGGCATGTCACCTTTTTCTTGGGCACTGGGACTTAAAGTAGGTGGGGACTACAGCCTGGGACAGGTTGAATATGTCAGAGAAGTTTACCGCCAGCACACACTCTGAGGATGCGGCCAAGCTCATCTGGAAGGAATTTCTTTCCACTTAAGTCGGAGTTGTCGAATAGTCTGTATTGTCTTTTTGCGTCCCTAATGGATTTTCAGAGCTCGTACCGGCTTTCCTTTCATGCGTCACCAAGTTATCGGAGTTTGTTCCGCTGACATTGAATGCTTCGGTACTGGCTCTCAGCATTGTACGTATATCTCCGTTCATCCAGGGTTTTTGGTATGCCTGGATTGTTATTGTGGGTACAACGTCATGTTTGCTAATGAAGCCTGCGACTGACAATGTATATTCCTCAATGTTGATGGATGAGTCCTGGGTGGATGAATCTTTGAACATATTCCAATCAATATTCTCCAAACAATCCTGAGGAATTGAGTCTACCTCTGTCCAGCGCCTCAATATTCTCTGTGTTGGTGGCTCTCAAGTTGCTGCTTGTAGGCGGGGAGTAGGAAGAGAGAGACGTGATCTGATTGACCAAAGTCGGGAATGGCTTTGTACGTGTCGCGGCTGTTTGTGTATACATGGTCTAGCACAGCGGATCCTCTTGTAGGGAAGGATACATGTTGGTGATATGAAGAAAATGTGTTTTAGACAGGCTTGGTTAAAGTCACCAGCGACAAGATGCAGGGTTTTATTTTACTAGGTAAGTCAGTTAAGAACAAATTGTAGAATAACAAATGACAGCCTACCCCGGCCAAACCCGCCCCTAACCCGGACGACACTGGGCCAATTGTGCACCGCCCTATGGGACTCCCAATCATGGCCTTTGTGATACAGCCGGAATCAAATCAGGGTCTGTAGGGACGCCTCTAGCACTGAGATGCAGTGCTTTAGGCCACTTGGGAACCCGGGGGAGAGAATTCTTGCTGGCTAATGATCTTCTACAGTTCGATGAGTGCCGCCTTGGTGTGTGATTTTGGCGGTATGCAAACAACTGATAACACATGTAAATTCCCTCGGCATATACTGGGGTATTTTAGAATCAGAATCAGACCCCCCCCCCCTAGAGTAGAGTTGATTGTATTGTCTGTAAGCCAAGTCTCAGTAAAAACAAAGACACAGCATTCCCTGATGTCCCTCTCCAATTGAAGCCTTGCTCTGAGTTAAGTTTATTTTCCAGCAATTGGACATTAGCCATCAGGATACTAGGAAGAGGAACATGATAAAAAATATAATTTTGATATCATGGATGGTCAATCCTTGCATCCATAGCTCAGTCTTTAAATTTGGTTACATTTCTACAGCCCCATCCCCCCTGCTTTTTTACCGAAACAGTGGTTGGGATTCGCTTTGTTATCGTTTCAACTGCTGATTGCCGCTTTAACGATAGCTTGCTAGATAAATGTTAGTAGCTACACTACATGACCAAAAGTATGGACATCTGCTCATCTAACATCTCATTCCAAAATCACGGGCATCAATATGGAGTTGGTCCCCCCTTTTCTGCTATAACAGTCTCCACTCTTCTGGGAAGGCTTTCCACTAGATGTTGGAACATTGAAGCGGGACTAGCTTCCATTCAGCCACAAGAGCATTAGTGAGGTCGGGCGGGCACTGATGTTGGGCGGTTAGGCCTGGCTCGCAGTCTGCGTTCCAATTCATCCCAAAGGTGTTCGATGGGGTTGAGGTCAGGGCTCTGTGCAGGCCACTCAAGTTCTTCCACACTGATATCAACAAACCATTTCTGTATGGACTTCGCTTTGTGCAACCGGGTATTGTCATGCTGAAACAGGAAAGGGAATTCCCCAAACTGTTGCCACAAAGTTGGAAGCACATAATCGTCTAGAATGTCATTGTATGCTGTCACATTATGATTTCCCTTCACAGGAACTAAGGGGCCTAGCCCGGACCATAAAAACAGCCCCAGACCATTATTCCTCCTCCACCACCAAGTGGAGGAGGAAGTTGGACCTATGCATTCAGACAGGTAGCATTCTCCAGGCTTCCGCCAAACCCAAATTTGTCAGTCGGACTGCCAGATGGTGGAGCATGATTTATCACTCCAGGGAAAGCATTTCCACTGTTCCAGAGTCCAATGGCCTCAAGCTTTACATCACTCCAGCCGAAGCTTGACATTGTGCATGTTGATCTTGTGTGCGGCTACTTGGCCACAGAAACCCATTTCATGAAACTCCCGAACAGTTATTGTGCTGAGGCAGTTTGGAACTCTGTAGTGAGTGTTGCAACCGAGGACATATTATTTTTAAGCGCTACGCAGTCCCATTCTGTGAGATTGTGTGGCCTACCACTTTGCAACAGCAAACACAACAGCACTTACAGTTGACTGGGGCAGCTCTAGCAGGGCAGAAATTTGATGAACTGACTTGTTGGAAAGGTGGCATCCTATGACGGTGCCATGTTGAATGTCACAGTAATCTTCAGTAATGCCGTTCTACTGCCAATGTTTGTCTATGGAGATTGCATGCCTGTGTTCTTATTATTTTATTTTTTTACACCTTTCAGCAACTAGTGTGTCTGAAATAGCCAAATCCACTAATTTGAATCCACTAAGTCCACATACCTTTGTAAATATAGTGTAGTTAGCTATGCTATTGGCTGTCAGTAGGAATAGCTAGCTAACGTGAGCTAATCAGCTTTTAATACTTTTTTTAGATTTTGTTTTTCTATTTAACTAGGCAGGTCAGTTAAGAACAAATTCTTATTTACAATGACGGCCTACCCCGGACGACGCTGGGCCAATTGTGCGCCGCACTATGGGACTCCCAATCACGGCCGGATGTGATACAGCCTGGATACGAACCAGGGACTGTAGTGACAGATGCAGTGCCTCAGACCACTGCGCCACTCGGGAGCCCAAGTGAGGTAAAGCTGCTTTACTGACACGCTTTATTTTCTTCCATTAACAGGCAGAAGTCGAGGAGACACTAAAGAGAATTCAAACTCACAAAGGTGTAATTGGAACAATAGTTGTTAATGCCGAGGGTAAGCAAGACAACACTTAAGTAACAGCATCCCTCCCCGTCTACAATCCCATGTTTACATCCTCTTATAGGAGCTGTACCTATAGCTACAACATGATTACTTTTACTTGTCAGGGACCATGTACAACATGCAGATTTAGCTAGATTGCTAATTTTCATCTGTAGCCCCTTGGCGTCAGACATACCATTTGAATTTATGTTGAAAGCTAATTAATTAGTAATAGTCTCATCACTTCTCTATTATAAAGTTGATGCTGTGTGTTGGTCTTTCTTAGGTATCCCAATCAGAACTACCTTAGACAACTCCACCACGGTGCAGTATGCTGGTCTGCTGCACCAGCTCACTATGAAAGCCAGGAGCACAGTCCGAGACATCGACCCTCAGAACGACCTGACCTTCCTCCGCATACGCTCCAAGAAGCATGAGATCATGGTGGCACCTGGTGAGTGTAGCAGAGGTGGTTTAGGTTCTCAAGGGAGGCCCATACACGTGAAGATCATCTATGTATCTGACATGTTGATATTGTGCTTATTTGATTCATTGTTAATATTTAAAATGTAATGAAACACATTAGGGATTTTACAGTTTCTCCTCCCCTCTCTTTTCCAGACAAGGAGTATCTATTGATAGTGATCCAGAACCCTAGTGAATAGCCCCAGGAGGTTCCTGTGAGAGTCAGGCAGTAGCTCCTCAAACACTGATCTTTGTCTCTGTTAAGAATATATGTTTTGTTTAACTGGACCACATATTTTGCTTTGTGTATTTTCTTATTTTTCTACTCTGCAATATGTTGCCTTATTCTATTCATTCTCCTTCTTAGCCATTGTCATTAATAAAAAAAAATGTAGAAAGGCTGTCATAACAATTGGAGCATTGTGTATGCCCTATTTTCCTATGTCCCGTGCCCACCCCTGTATGTTGATATGAATATAGTCCATGTAAGGAGGGTAGATCTTGACTGAATCTAAATGACTTTATTCTGAGTTAATGTAGAGGAACTGAGGAAGGTCAATGTGTCAGAGACAGAGCTGTAGTGTATGGTCAGAGTAACCACTGAGCAGCAGTATCAGACATGCTTCATTTTCATTCAACTGTTTGTTCTAAAGAGCTTCCTGGGGCCTGATCGAGTTAGTTAGCTAACTGTCCAAAATTGTTTGAAATAAGATTTTTGGGGGGAAATATAGAACTACAATTTACAAGGTATAATTGACTTAACTCATCTACAAATGTAGCTTTCTTAAATCAGAAAATCAATGTCATATATGGCTGTTATTAAATTAGCCAGCCAACTTTGATAATTCTGCTTTCCAGAATACCCCACTCTGGTATACATCTATGGTGTGGACTCATCAAATACCAGATCAGGCCAGCAAAGGACATATGTGGGCTGTCACAGCACATTCTCAGTTTTGTGATTTTACATTTTAGCAGACGTTCTTATCCAGAGCAACTTACCGTATTGAGTGCAAAAATGTATACTTGTTTTTTACACTTTCAAAACAGATGTTCAGAATTGAGCCTGTATGTGGGTGTGATAATGTAAAGAGAATGAGGGAAATGTTACTAGTGACCATAGTGAGTACATATCTACCACAGCCACTACTGCTGGAGGTGGGGGACGTGGTCTACATGTGCCTCTCCTTGGATTCCAGGTATTGGCTCACTTATTAGGCTAGAACAAACTTGGTTGTTTTATTTTACAATGTGTCCCTAATACCTACCCTATTTATTTACATGGTAGTTCAATAGAATATGATGGCCATCAGTTACACAAGTACAGTGTATTAGTGTTGTTGAAAGCACTTAAAAGGGATAGTTCACTCATGACAAAATTACATTGGTTTCCTTACCCTGTAAGCAGTCAATGGACGAGGTATGACAGCAATCGATGCTTTGGTTTAGGTAAAGGGAATACCTAGTCAGTTGCACAACTGAATGCATGCAACTGAAATGTGTCTCACGCATTTAACCCAACCCCTCAGAGGTGCGGGGGGCTGCCTTAATTGACTCATTGGCGCCCGGGGAGCAGTTGTTGGGGGTAATTGCCTTACTCAAGGGCAGAACGGCATGGGGATTCAAATCAGTGACCTTTCGGTTAGTGGCCCAACACTTACCTGCTAGGCTACCTGCCGCCCAGATGCTGTAATATTTTACAGTACTATTTTCCTTACTGTAAAACATATTACAGCATCCCAACTGACACCAGTATAATGCTGTACATTTACAGGGAAAAGTTTTTGTGCATGACAGCAATCCATGTTATGGTTTAGTTTCCCTGGCACTGTTTCAACATGCTATCGTTTTAGCATTTGTGGGAAAAAAATCCCATTTAAGTCATAGTACCAATATTAGCATTTTTCATGCATCAAACCAAAGCATGGATTGCTGGCATACACTAAAACTTTTCCTTGTGAATGTACAGCATTATACTGGAACCAGAGTTGGAATGCTGTAATATGTTTTATGGTAAGGAAAAGAGCATCTCTGCTGTAAAGCAAAATTACAGTATTAAACTGGCAACTCTGGTGCCAGTGTAAGGTTGTACATTTACAGTAATTCTCCCTGAAATCTAAATGTAAGAAAAACCAATTTGTACATAATACATTTATTCAAATTGGTAAAAACATTAAAAAAATTACAATACCAGTAACAGTTAACACGTAACCAAATAAGAGCATCATTACAACACTAATTTAAAAACTATACTGTGTGCCTGGTTGTGGGGAGAGACAAAAAGAGACGAGCTGAGAGCCGAGTGATCCGAATCACACAGGGTTGTGACAGCTAAGGAGGAAGGACACTGTGTCCCGGTGTTGTTGCCGTTCATGCTCTCCCCCCATTAAGTAGACTGTATCACGGTGGCATCTAGATGGATACCAATATTAGTTATTTATTGTGTCTATCCTACTTGAAATATAATCCTGGGAGGGAAAAAGTAGGTCGGGGGCCCCGACACAACACCGGTGCATGGGTCGTTCGCGAGTAGTTTAGCGGTTCATGCAGTGGTTGCGCCAGTAGTTTACCACAGCCACAAAGTCATCATTATGGTTAAACCCTGTCTAATTCTACAATTTATCTTCTTAAAATCTCATTTTAAACCTAACCTTAACCACACTGAAACTTATGCCTAACCTTTAAGACCAAAAAGCACATTCTAATACCAGTATTTTTATGCATTTGACCCATAATGCATTGCAATCTACAGCATTAACGCTGTAAAACACATTCATGGTATTTTACTGTGCATTCTACAGTGTTTTACTGTTGAAATTACAGAAGTCTTAGTGTTCCTTACAGCTGTGACGACCCGCCCACTCTGTCTGCAGAATTCTCTCTGAGCTCGTTTTCCGTAATAGGATGTCGGTGGGCGGAGCCGGGAAGGTCGTCAGCGAAATGGGACACACGAGGGCTAGGATGTGTCCCGGGATAAATATACTTTTCCCCCATCAATTTAGCCTTTCTCCATGCAGACACTTATTTTTGTTTGTGGTTTGTTTTGGCACCGCACACCCCTCATCACCATCTATGCATATAACCACTCACTACTGAATACACACACACCATTGTTAATTGTATATAGTTTACTTCAGTTAAGAAATAACAAAACTACATTTATTATCTCCATGTTGTCTCCCTCTGTTACAGGCTATGAGCCAATTTGTGACACAGCACAGGTGTCAAACTCATGCCACGGAGGGCCGAATGGCTGCAGGTTTTTGCGCCTACCTTGTACTTGATTGATAAAATGGTCACTAATTATTAAGGAAATCCCCACACCTGGTTGTCTAGGGCTAATTGAAAGGCAAAACCAAAAACCTGGAGACACTAGGCCCTGCATGGAATGAGTTAACACCCCTGGCTTATAGGTTAAGGAAACCAATGTGTCATTTTGTAATTTAGGTGAATATCCCTTTAAAAACAGATTGTTCTTTAGATTAGAGTATCTTGTATAATGATATTGATAAACCTAACAATTTAACATAGAAATCAACAAATAGACACTGAATGTGAACCAAAGTACCTCCACTTCATGAAATGAAAGGTTCTTCTACCTCATTTGACAAACATATAAAATACAATCAATCAATCTGTTATTCATTAAGGCACACAAATCATACAGTATAAAGTACTAGTTTCATTAAAGCTTTACTAAATGTCCCAAATACACACATTTATTATAGTGCAACAGCCAAGCCAACATACTTAATAATCAAGTATAATTGATTACTACCCTGGAATAGTTCAGCAGTATTGCACTCTCAGACATTGAATGGTCTTTCACTTCACAATCATTCTCTCCACCATTGAATGCATGGATGCCTAATTTGTTTATTACTTACAGTATGTTGAAATAAATTGGTTGACAGAGATCCTGGGTAAGGCCTCAGATCCAGGAGGGACGCAGAGACACTTTAAACTACAGAGAGAAAAAAACTATAGAAAAAGATTGAGAAGTAAAGGCATTTAGCA
Source organism: Hucho hucho (assembly GCA_003317085.1). Classification (NCBI taxonomy): domain Eukaryota; kingdom Metazoa; phylum Chordata; class Actinopteri; order Salmoniformes; family Salmonidae; genus Hucho; species Hucho hucho. The sequence goes on along the minus strand of QNTS01002353.1, from coordinate 55,716 downwards.
TTGCAACTTTTTGAGATCTGGTAGAATTGGATAGGTGTCCCACAATGACATCAATTCCACATGGCCTTTCAGACAAGATGGAGCAAGAGTCAAAGTTTATTTGCCACGTGCACAGGAGTAAAACAGTACGGTGTACTACCATATTGCCTACCTATCCAATTGTCTCTGATCCACACAAACACCTAGGCCAGTGTTTCCCAAATTCAGTCCTTGAGTACCGCCAACAGCACATATTTTATTTGCAGTCCCAGACAAACTCACCTGTTTCAACTCATTGAGTGCTTGATGATTAGTTGACAAATTTTATCAGGTGTGCTTGTCCGGGGCTACAACAAAAATGTGTGCTGTTGGGGGTACTCGAGGACTGGAGTTGGGAAACACTGGCCTAGAGGGTATGGGCTATTTTAACCAGCCCATTGACTCAGCTCTCACTAGGACCCCAGACAGCAAGCAAATAAAAACGTGGGTATATACAGTACCAGTCAAAAGTTTGGACACCTAGTCATTCAAGTGTTTTTCTTAATTTTTTACTATTTTCTACTTTGTAGAATAGTGACGACATCAAAACAATGAAATAACACATGGAATCGTGTAGTAACCCAAAAAGGTGTTACACTATTCTCAGTCACTGGTCTCGGTGCCAGGCTAAAATAAAAACAACTAATGTTATTATGTAGCTAGATGTGTAAAATGTGAATGATCCCAATTCCTCCTTTGGCTGCCTTTCCTTCCAGTACTCTGCTGCCAATGACTGGAACGAATTGCAAAAATCACTGAAGCTGGAGACTCATATCTCCCTCACCAACTTTAAGCACCAGCTGTCAGAGCAGCTCACAGATCACTGCACCTGTACATAGCCCATCTGTAAATAGCCCATCCAACTACCTCATCCCCATACTGTTATTTATTTATTTTGCTCCTTTGCACCCCAGTATCTCTACTTGCACATTCATATTCTGCACATCTATCACTCCAGTGTTTAATTGCTATATTGTAATTATTTTGCCACTATGGCCTATTTATTGCCTTACCTCCCTTATCTTACCTGATTTGCACACACTGTATATAGACTTTTATATTGTGTTATTGACTGTATGTTTGTTTATTCCATGTGTAACTCTGTGTTGTTGTTTGTGTCGCACTGCATTGCTTTATCTTGGCCAGGTCGCAGCGGATCTTCTCCTCTAGTTGTGCAGTGGCATCAATCAACATGTGTTTTTTTCCTGGGCTGAGTGCATTATGAAGTTTCAGGTGAGTCTCACAGTAAGAGGCCAGACACGTCAGACAGGACTTGACAGCTCTGTGTTTTCTCCCAGTGCAGATGTCACTCCACACCTAAAGGTCCAGCACAACAGTGAAGGGGAGGAGCAGTTTGGAGTCCTGTTTTCATCAGTTTTTCCACTAATTCAGTAAGTAGTGTTTTTCCTCAGGTAAAGGTATTAGGCAGTGGAGGCTCATCAGAGGAGGAAGGAGAGGACCATCCTCCTCAGTGAATTTCATAAAAATAAAAATAGTAAAACATTAAAGTTATCCTTTTTAGATAAAACTATACTAAATATATTCACATCATCAAATAATTTATTAAAACACACTAATTGTCAATGAAGGTCTGCAGTAGCCTCAACAGAACTCTCTGGGGTAGCACCATGGTGTAGCCGGAGGACAGCTAGTTTCCGTCCTCCTCTGGGTATATTGACTTCAATACAAAACCTAGGAGGCTCATGGTTCTCAGCCATTCCATACACTTACACAGTTATTATTATAATTTCCCAAAGACATCCTCCAACCTATCAGCGCTCTTGCAGTATGAACTGACATGTCCACCCAATCAAAGGTTCAGAGAATTAATCTAGTACTGAAAGCATAAGCTAAAGCTAGCTAGCACTGCAGTGCATAAAATATGGTGAGTAGTTGACTCAAAGAGAGAGAATGATAATAGTTGAACAGATTTGAACAAAAGAGAGAGAGCTAACTTTATTTCGTTACATTTTCTTTTTCACTTTCACTTTCACTTACTTAGCAAGAAAATGCAGCTAGCTAGTTTAACCTATTCAAACACCCGGCTCAAACAGAGGGATGCTACCTTCGCTAGCTGGCTATGGATATCCAACACTGGAACTATTCAAAGTCAAGGTAAGCTTTTGGTTTTATAAATTTATTGCCACCGGGCCCCGCCGTTTTGTAACTGCTAAACTGCTTGCTATACACTATACTGAATGATTGTAGCGGGTTAATGCGTTCTAGTAGCTACAGTGCATTCGAAAAGAATTCAGACCCCTCGACTTTGTCCACATTTTGTTACGTTACAGCCTTATTCTGAAATGGATTAAATAAATAAAAATCCTCAACAATCTACACAGAATACCCCATAATGACAAAGCGAAAACACATGTATTAACAATTAAAAACAGAAATACCTTATTTACATAAGTATTCAGACCCTTTGCTATGAGACTCGAAATTGTGCATCCTGTTTCCACTTGATTGGAGTCCACCTGTGGTAAATTCAATTGATTGAACATGATTTGGAAAGGCACACACACCTGTCTATATAAGGTCCCACACTTGACAGTGCATGTCAGAGCAAAAACAAAGCCATGAGGTCGAAGGAATTGTCCGTAGAACTTTGAGACAGGATTGTGTCGAGGCATAGATCTGGGGAAGGGTACCAAAACATTTCTGCAGCATTGAAGGTCCCCAAGAACACAGTGGCCTCCATCATTCTTAAATGGAAGATGTTTGGAACCACCAAGACTCTTCCTAGAGCTGGCCGCCCGGCCAAACTGAGCAATCGGGGGAGAAGGGCCTTGGTGAGGGAGGTGACCAAGAACCTGATGGTCACTCTCACAGAGCTTCAGAATTCCTCTTTGGAGATGGGAGAACCTTCCAGAAGGACAACCATCTCTGCAGCACTCCACCAATCAGGCCTTTATGGTAGAGCGGCCAGACAGAAGCCACTCCTCAGTAAAAGGACATTTGCCAAAAGGCATGTAAAGGACTCTCGTACCATGAGAAATAAGATTCTCTGGTCTGATGAACCCAAGATTGAACTCTTTGGCCTGAATGCCAAGCGTCACGTCTGGGGGGAAACCTGGCACCATCCCTACAGTGAAGCATGGTGGTGGCAGCATCATGCTGTGGGGATTATTTTCAGGCTAAGGGACTGGGAGAGTAGTCAGGATCGAGGGAAAGATGAATGGAGCAAAGTACAGAGAGATCCTTGATGAAAACCTGATACAGAGCACTCAGGACCTCAGACTGGGGCGAAGGTTCACCTTCCAACAGGACAATGACCCTAAACACACAGCCAAGACAACGCAGGAGTGGCTTTGGGACAAGTCTCTGAAATGTCCTTGAGTGGCCCAGCCAGAGCCCGGACTTGAACCTGATCGAACATTTATGGAGAGACCTGAAAATAGCTGTGCAGCAATGCTCCCCATCCAACCTGACAGAGCTTGAGAGGATCTGCAGAGAAGAATGGGAGAAACTCCCCAAATACAGGTGTGCCAAGCTTGTAGCGTCGTACCCAAGATGACTCGTGGCTGTAATCGCTGCCAAAGGTGAGTCAACGAAGTACTGAGTAAAGGGTCTGAATACTTATGTAAATTTAGTTTTTTATATGTAATACATTTGCAAAAAATTCTAAAAACCTGTTTTTGCTTCATCATTATGGGGTATTGTGTGTCGATTGATGAGGGGAAAAAATTATTTAATCCATTTTAGAATAAGGCTGTAACGTAACAAAATGTGGAAAAAGTGAAGGGGTCTGAATACTTTCTGAATGCACTGTATGTTGACTATGACTTTAGCTAATATGGTGACAACGATGTAGGCTGTGTGTAGCAGTTAGCGGTTATAGTATAAAGGTTTGGCTTGGAAAGTTTTTTTCGGCTGTTCAGAGCTGTTGTAATGTGCACTGAAATCCACAAGCAAATGGAAAAGGTGAGATGAGAGGAGAGCGTAGATGCCAGAAGGACATATACAACGAGCAAAGTGAGCATCCTTTTTTTATGTGATCAGGGGTGTATTCATTTAGTCGATTCTGTTGAAAAATGTTTCTTAAATGGAAGCAAACAGAACGAAATGGGAATAAACATACCAGAATTTGTCCAATAGAAACTCTTGTTTGCAAATGTTGGACTAATGATTACACCTTAGATCAGCTAGATGCAGGCGAGAGTGTGCAAGGTGGTATTGGATGTGTCACTGTCTGTCACATTCATTACCCAACATTTTCTCTTGTCCTGTGCACCTACGTTGCAAACTATAATTCGTAGGCTAGGTTGTCGCAACCTCATGATGGGTATAGGGAACATTCAGTGTAAACCTATCGATGTCACACTAAGCTGGGTGAATGGAATATGAATGACAGTCATCCAATATGCTGGTCTTGCACTGGCGGCAGCTGTAGACACCTTCAGATCGTCCTGATCCCAGCTGTCCTTAATACAGCCCATACAGTAGCTTAGTCCACAGGCAGTAGTCACTGGATCCTTCAGTAGATCCAGACAGATTGAACAAGTAATCAAATCCTTATCTTCTAAAATTGCTTCTGCTATGGTGGTGCACACCCTAACAGACTGAGTAGCAGTCACAGAGATACATTTAATTCCCCTTTAATGGTTTGTTCTGAGCAGTAGGAGTGGCTTCTACTGAACTTGAAACTTGGCTTTCTCCCTGGTTCTGTGTGAACTCAGATATCAGACAGTGTCTGGCCAGCAGAGGGCATATGTTGTCTGTCACAACCAGAGAGAAACCCTGATGATGGTTTATTAATACTGAAACATTGGTATAAAATCATTACATCTGAGGAGCATTAAGATCATCCGAATGCTGGAGTATCTTTTCATTACAAACAGATAGAAAATCATCTTCTCAGAGTCATCACCTGTGGCTGCTAATCTACGTGATTGATTCTAAACTGAGAGAGAGAGAGAGAGAGAGAGAGAGAGAGAACAGAGGAGGGGGAGAGGGAGAGGGAGCGATACCAAGAGAGTGAGGACAGGAGAGCAGGGGGAGAACAATATACGTAGGCAGAAAAAGAGAGAATAGAGAGTGTGAGAGAGAGATAGAGAAAGAGAGTATGAGTCTCCCCTGTGGCTGTACTGGTCTCTACTAACGACCCAGGTCTGCTGGCTATCAGACAGATGGGGAATTAACACTGATTACCCCACTAACACCTGATTTTCTCTGACAGCTCAACACACACATATATTCACACACTCCTGCACACAGATGTGTGTGTAAGTGATTGTATCTAAACTGAGCATGTAACGGAGTCGGTTAAAGGATACGGTTAATGTGTACCTATTTCTATAAAGGACAGCACGTTATGTACACTATGGTCTAGATAGAAAACAGCCCACAAGCTGCACAGATACTACACATTGGAACAGCATGGAAGCATCCCTTTTCCATTTCCTTTCCTCACTCTTCCGTTTCCTTTCCTCCCTCTTCCATTTTCCTTCCTCTCCCCACAACTCTCTCTCCCTCCTCCTCTCTCTTTCTACAAGTAGGCCTATGTGCAACTTATTCCAAACCTATGATATGTGTACGTCTGCTCTAGTGAATAAGACACGATTCTCTCTCATAACAGAATGCTATTTATCTGTTTTACACTAACAGTGGATGGACAGTTTAGAAGCTGTTTTTATATTCTACATATATCACCAGGTCCCCGCTGTGATGGAGAAGCCCCCAAATGCTCACACAGTAGTTATTCATGTTGGTACAATCGACTACAATCTTGGTAAATTAAAGGTTGACTTCAGATTGCTTATAGACAAACTAAAGGAGACAGACAAATGGATTCTCATTTCCAGTCCTCTACCTACAAAACGTCTCTGAATGGAACGCTTTAGTCGTCTACTGGCCACATTACTGGCTTAAACCCTACTGTTCCTCGATGGATTTGGAGTACATTGACAATTTTGACCACTTTTGGGAGAGGGCCCAGTTTTACAAGAGGAATGGCTTGCATCCAAATATAAAGGGGCAAAATGTATCTCAGCCAACATTGAGAAGGCTCTTGTAAAACATTGCTCAACCCATGGTGAGGTAACTTTTTCCCATTCCCACTATTTCACGGCGTTATCATCGAACTGCTACAGAATAATCTTGTAACCATAAAATGGAATTCCACTGTTCGCTCTGTTACTGTTAGCCCATTTGGGAAACCCGCTGTGGTAAGCTCATCCAGTGGTAAGCTCATCAAAATGGATACCCCCACTGTTTTCAAATCGGGTAGAGGATTTGGGCTGTTCCATATCTACGTACGAAGTTTGATGTCAAAGATGGACCTTCTTGATATCTAGGTGCATGACACGAGCTCGGACATTTTGGTTATCAAAGAGACTTGGCTAAATGGCTCAAACCCGAGATAAGGACATTGACATTGTTGATTACAACATTTTCAGGTGTGACAGACTGACAAAGGGGGAGGGGTAGCTATATATGTGAAATCAACTCTTGTGTTATCATATTCTCTAAATATCATTTTCCCCCAAAAATGTTAGCTTTTGGTTAATGTGGCCATAAGACAAAATACACATGAATATGTTGCAAGGATTTACCACCCCATTTTAAGAATATTTGTCTTGACTTAAACCTGACTCAACTAATTGCAAAAACCACACGGATTAATGTAGAAAATCCAGCAAACTCCTCACTGATTGACCTAATTCTGACAAGTACTTGTCTAGTGATGTATTTTCTAATGATCTCAGTGAATACTGTCCTATTACATGTACTAGAGATCCCAAACAGATTAACAATGATTCGTGTTTAATTGTAATTAAACATTTTTTCCCACAAGCTTTTCTTCATATGTATTACTCTGACTTCTCCTCTATCAGCTGCATGCCTGACCCTGAATTAGTTCTAGAATTGTTCTCATCTAGTTGTATCGCTCTGGCAGATAAACACGCTCCCCTTAAACGCCTTAGAGTAAATCCTTGGATCTCTACAGAACTTTCAGATCTTCTTATGATGACAAATCAAGCCTGGTCCAAGGCTAGATAAACTGACTCTGAAGCTGATTGGCAGTTTTCAGGCAGTTGAGAAATAGATGCACTTCCTTAATCAAGAAAGCTAAATCTAGCTAAATCTAGCTAAGTTCTATCTCCGACTCTGCTGATGATCTGTCAAAAGTTTGGAAAACAGTTAATGCCCTCAATCATGGAAATGTCTCTCCCCTGCCTAAGCTAGTTGTCAGACTCTCAAATTATTTTTTTATTGGTCACATACACATGGTTAACAGATGTTATTGCGAGTGTAGCAAAATGCTTGTGCTTCTATCTAGTTCCGACAGTGCAGTAATATCTAACAAGTAATCTAACAATTTCACAACTACCTTATACATGAGATCAGTAATGTAGGGTGTGTAATCATTATATAAAGTGGCATTGTTTAAAGTGACTAGAGATACATTTATTACATCCAATTATTAAAGTGGCTAGAGATTTGAGTCAGTATGTTGGCAGCAGCCACTCAATGTTAGTGATGGCTGTTTAACAGTCTAATGGCCTTGAGATAGAAGCAGTTTTTCAGTCTCCCAGCTTTGATGCACCTGTACTGACCTCGCCTTCTGGATGATAGCGGGGTGAACAGGCAGTGGCTCGGGTGGTTGTTGTCCTTGATGATCTCTTTGGCCTTCCTGTGACATCGGGTGATGTAGGAGTCCTGGAGGGCAAGTAGTTTGACCCCGGTGATGCGTTCTGCAGACCGCACCACCCTCTGGAGAGCCTTGCGGTTGAGGGCGGTGCATTTGCCGTACCAGGCGGTGATACAGCCCGACAGGATGCTCTCAATTGTGCATCTGTAAAATTTGTGAGTGTTTTCGGTGACAAGCCAAATTTCTTCAGCCTCCTGAGGTTGAAGAGGCACTGTTGTGCCTTCTTCACCACGCTGTCTGTGTGGGTTGACCATTTCAGTTTGTCCATGATGTGTACGCAGAGGAACTTTACACCTTCTCCACTGGTGTCCCATCGATGTGGATAGGGGGGTGCTCCCTCTGCTGTTTCCTGAAGTCCATGATCATCTCCTTTGTTTTGTTGACGTTGAGTGTGAGGTTATTTTCCTGACACCACACTTCGAGGGCCCTCACCTCCTCCCTGTAGGCCGCCTCGTCGTTGTTGGTAATCAAGCCTACCACTGTAGTGTCGTCTGCGAACTTGATGATTGAGTTGGAGGCGTGCATGGCCACGCAGTCATGAGTGAACAGGGAGTACAGGAGAGGGCTGAGAACACACCCTTGTGGGGCCACAGTGTTGAGGATCAGCAGGGTGGAGATGTTGTTTCCTACCCTCACCACCTGGGGGCGGCCCGTCAGAAAGTCTGGGACCCAGTTGCGCAGGGCGGGGTCTAGACCCAGGGTCTCAAGCTTAAGGACGAGTTTGGAGGTAACTATGGTGTTAAATGCTGAGCTGTAGTCAACAGCATTCTCACATAGATATTCCTCTTGTCCAGATGGGTTAGGGCAGTGTGCAGTGTGATTGCGATTGCGTTGTCTGTGGACCTTTTGGGGCGGTAGGCAAATTGGAGTGGGTCTAGGGTATCAGGTAGGGTGGAGGTGATATGATCCTTGACTAGTCTCTCAAAGCACTTCATGATAGTAATAGTCACCGTGGGTACAACATCACCGATGCACTTGCTAATAAACTCGCTCACCGAGTCAGTGTATACATCAATGTTGTTGTCTGAGGCTATCCGGAACATATCCCAGTCCACGTGATCGAAGCAACCTTGAAGCGTGGAATCCAATTGGTCGGACCAGTGTTGAACAGACCTGAGCACGGGCGGTTCCTGTTTCAGTTGCTGTCTATAGGCTGGGAGCAGCAAAATGGAGAAAGGAGGGTGGGGGAGGGCTTTGTATGCGTTGCGGAAGTTAGAGTAGCAATGATCCAGAATGCTGCCAGCTCGAGTCGCGCATTCGATATGCTGATACAATTTAGGGAGCCATGTTTTCAGATTAGCTTTGTTCAAATCCCCAGCTACAATAAATGCAGTCTCAGGATATATGGTTTCCAGTTTACATAGAGTCCAGTGAAGTTCTTTCAGGGCCGTCGAGGTATCTGCTTGGGGGGGATATACATGGCTGTGATTATAATCGAAGAGAATTCTCTTGGTAGATAATGTGATTGTAAGGAGTTCTAGGTCAGGTGAACAAAAGGACTTGAGTTCCTGTATGTTGCTATGATTACACCACAAGTCGTTAATCATAAGGCATACACCCCCGCCCTTCTTCTTACCAGAGAGATGTTTGTTTCTGTCGGCGCATGCGTGAAGAAACCGTGTGGCTGTACCGACTCTGATAACATATCCAGAGTGAGCCATGTTTCCGTGAAATAGAGAATGTTACAATCTCTGATGTCTCTCTGGAAGGCAACCTTTGCTCGAATTTTGTCTACCTTGTTGTCAAGAGACTGGACGTTGGCGAGTTGTATACTCGGGAGCGGTGAGCAATGTGCCCGTCTACGGAGCCTGACGAGAATACCGCTCCGTCTTCTCCTTCTGTGGCGCCGTTGTTTTGGGTCACCGACTGGGATCAGATCCATTGTCCTGGGTGGTGGTCTGAACAGAGGATCCGTTTCTGGAAAGTTGTATTCCTGGTCGAAATGTTGGTAAGTTGACGTTGCTCTTATATCCAATAGTTCATCCCGGCTGTATGTAATAATACTTAAGATTTCCTGGGGTAACAATGTAAGAAATAATACATAAAAAAATAAATACTGCATATTTTCCTAAGAACGCAAAGCGAGGTCGACCATCTCTGTTGGCGCCATCATCATAAGCGTCATTACTGAGAAAAAATAGATAAGTGATGCTTTTAATCAACATTTTATCTTTTTATTTGAAATAAATAATGGTTAGTGGTTTAACTGACTCAGGTCAGCCAGTCAACTGCCTGCCCCACTCCTAGCCTCTGCGGTAGCTGGCCCGATGGAAGTTCAACTCCTAGTGCAACTTTGTTTTCATTTCAACAACTTTCTACTTGTGATGTGCTAGACAAACTTGCACAAGTTAAATGTAAAAAACTGGGGCTGATTTGCTTGATCCTTTCTTGATGCAGGTTTCTGGTCCTCTGATTGCAGAATCTTAAACATATATTCTTTACCTTATATTATTTATGGTACCATCCCCAGGGTCTGGAAAGCGGCCCATATATTCCTCCTTCACCAAGGTGGTGACCCGTGTGACCTGACCCGTGTGACCTATTTATTGCCCCATTTCCAAACTCTCTTGCCAAGCAAAAATTCTAGAATCCTTGATAAATACTCAATTTACATTATTTTTAAATACTAAATGTACACCAGTCAGTCTCAGACCAGGTCATAGCACCATCTCTGCTAGTTATTTGGTTTTAAATTAGGTTCTTAATTGTTTGGATAAGAAGAAACACTGTGAAACACTGCCTTTTTTCTGACTTATCTAAAGCCTTCAACACTGTGGATCATTCGTTACTTATTCAGTTGCTTTCATCAACTTGGCCTGGACAAGACTGTGTGTAGCTGGTTTGAAGATTATTTAAAGGACATTGGATCACTTGAAATGACACATTGTATTTACTGGTGGTGTCAAATTCAGGACATAACAAAGGGTGTCTCATAAGGATCCATTTTTGGTCTGGTTCTTTTCAATATTTGTACAATATTGGTTTATCTGTAAAAAAAATATTTAAAAAAATAACTTTCACCTGTATGCAGATGATACTATACTGTGGTGTATGCTATTGCCCCCACAGCTGACCAGGCTGTGTCCGAATGTTTTGCCCTGCAGAAAGCCTTCATTGAACTGAAATTGGTAGGGCTAGGCCCCTTTTTTCTCAATTTCCACCTGAATGACGTGCCCAAAGTAAACTGCCTGTTGCTCAAGCCCTGAAGCCAGGATATGCATATAATTGGTACAATTGGAAAGAAAACACTTTGAAGTTTGTAGAAATGTTAAAATGATGTAGGAGAACATAACACAATAGATATGGTAGGAGAACATCCAAAGAAAAACCAACCTGAATTGTTATTGTTGAGAGAGACCATCCTCTTAGAATGGCAAGTATAAGGTCATGTTGAAAATTAGCTCCCTGGATGCAATTCCTATGGCTTTCACAGGGTGTCAGCATGTTCAAGGTTTCAGGCTTGTAACTTCAAAAACGAATAAGAAATATCAATTTTTGTACAGAGACACAGTCTTGGAAATTTGTGTTTGCGCACGCCATGAAGACAGGACCCACCTACTAAATCGGTTTTCTATTAAACATACTTCTTTCTGTAAGAAATATTATAGATTGATAACATTTTAGGGTATCTGAGGAGTAAATAGAAACTTATTTTGACTTGTTGAAACAAAGTTTAAGGGTAGATTTTTGGATTCCTTTCTCTGCATGTTGAACGAGTGGATCACTGAAATCGATGGCGCCAACTAAACTGACTTTTGGGATATAAAGAAGGATTTTATCTAACAAAACGACAATACATAATTTTAGCTGGTACCCTTTGGATGACAAATCAGAGGAAGATTTTCAAAAAGTAAGTGAATACTTAATCGCTATTTGTGAATTTATGAAACCTGTGCTGGTGGAGGAAAAATATGTTGATGTGGTGCGCCATCCTCAAACAATCACATGGCATGTTTTCGCTGTAATAGCTACTGTAAATCGGACAGTGCAGTTAGATTAACAATAATTTAAGCTTTCAACCGATATAAGACACTTATATGTACCTAAATGTTTAATATCCCAAATTTTTATGATTATTTATTTGAATTGCGCGCCCTCCAGTTTCACCGGAAGTTGTCCCGCTAGCGGGATGCCTAGCCCTAAAAGGTTAAAAGGAAACTTCACCACTAGACACTATTTGGGGTGTTTTTCAAGTATCTCTACATAACGATGAGTGATGAGAGGGTGTTTCAGACATATCTATGCACTATAGCTGTATTTTTGACGTTATTGGTTGATTGAGACTGCTGTCTGATCTAAAAACTGAATGGAGTCATGCTTTTTAGAAATTATTGTGGCCTTTGTGTTTTGCCGATTGCACGATCACGCTAGCAGTGAGTAGATATGATTGTCCTTGTTCAATAGAGTTTTTAGACTTGTCTCAACGATGTTCCTATCTGCCATACTTCCTTGTTCCCACCCTCGAAGGCAGGCTTTTCAAAACGGGGCAGAACTAGTTCACAGGTTCACAGGAGCTCTATTACCGTACACTGTCTATCCGAGACTGCTAAATAATTAGCTAGGTTTTCATCCAATTGGCGACAGATTTTCATGCGAATATTCAAAAAAACACAAAAATAAAATATGTGCATTTTCCCAACGGTAGTGTGATTCCACCAAGCTGACTTGATATGGATAAAATCCCTAAATGAGGACGTAGTGCACACAAAATATATGTTTTCAATTAAGTTTTCATGTACAGAATAAAAATCGAAAGTTCAACGTGTTTCCATTGGATTTTCAACTCTACCGATCTTCATCATAAGTTATTTACTCTGTAGCCTAATAAACTGCATGGTTTTCCGAGTCGTAGTGGGTGGACCACACACAATATCATCGTTTGACTTCAAGTTTAATTCGATATTATGGTTATTATATAAATATTTGCGCATAAAGGCATTTCCACCACCATTTCTTGCATAACTAATTTTACAGACACAAAAAGAGCCCACCATGTCGAACAAACAAATGATCTGTCTGCATTTAAAAATTGTACCGAAACTTCTTGTTTCCATCACAGCTGTCATTATTTATTTGTATATGTTAAGACTTTACTCACAATAAAACTGTGGATGGAAACGTGGTTAATGGCTGATTTTGATGATTCCTCTTTCCAAAAGGGGCTGGGCGAGAAAACACTTTTTGACTGTTAGCAAAGATTTGAAAAGTTTGAGTGGGGTTTTACTTGTAGAAATTCTACTTGTGTATTGTTAAGTTGCCTACCGTTGTGCTGTTGAATAGACAAGCACTGCCAACGAGTGGAGGCTCCTCAGAGGAGAAAGGGGAGGACCATCGTCCCCAGTGAATTTCATAAAAATAGTGAAACATTAAAAAAGCTATAATTTTTAGATAAAACTATACTAAATATTTTAACATGTCACAAATAATTGATTAAAACACATTGTTTTGCAATGAAGGTCTACAGTAGCCTCATCAGCACTCTCTGGGGTAGCAACATGGTGTAGCCGGAGGACAGCTAGTTTCCGTCCTCCTCTGGGTACATTGACTTCAATACAAAACCAAGGAGGCTCAAGGTTCTCAGCCATTCAATACACTTACACAGTTATTATTGTGATTTCCGGAAGACGTCCTCCAACCTATCAACGCTCTTGCAGTATGAACTGACATTTTGTCCACCCAATCAAAGGATCAGATAATTAATCTAGTACTGAAAGCATAAGCTACAGCTAGCTACCACTGCAGTGCATAAAATGTGGTGAGCAGTTAACTCAAATAAAGAGTTGAACAGTTTTGAACTAATACATTTCTTCAAAAATGAAGGAGAAGCAAAAGAGAGGGAGAGAGAGAGCTAGCTATATTTCATAGTATTCTTTTTCAATTTCACTTACATAGCCAGCTAGCTAGTTTAGCCTACTCAAACAAACGTCTCAGACAGAGAGAGATGCTATGTTAGCTAGTTGGTTATGGCTATCCAACACTGGAACTCTTCCATGTCAAGGTAAGCATTTGGTATTATTAATTTATTGCCACCGAGCCTGCCAGTGTAACTGATAAAGTGCTTGCTGACTGTACACTGTACTACAAGATTGTAGCAGGTTTTACAAATGCATTAGTTCTATTAGCTATGTTGACTATGACGTTAGATGGTGACAACGATGTAGGCTGTGTGTAGCGGTTATGATATGAAGGTTTGGCTTGGAAAGTTTTTTTTCACCCGGTCACAGACAGTTGATGTGTTTTGCACTGAAGTCCACAAGCAAAGGGAAAAGGTGAGCGAGGAGGAGAGCGCGTAGATCCGAGAAGGAATTACAATGAGCAAAGTGATCAGGCTGTTTGTATGTAGCTGCTATGAAAGTGAACTGTGTTTGTGTGTGATCAAGGGTGTATTCATTCCACCGATTCTGTTGAAAAAAAGTTTCTTAAACGTAAGCAAACGGAATGAAATGCGGATAAATATACCTAAATTTGTCCAAAAGAAACTCTCGTTTGCAACTGTTGGACTAATAATTACACCCTAGATCAGCTAGATGCGGGCAAGTGTATGCAAGGCGGTATTGAATGTGTGACTGTCTATCACCATGATTACTAATAATGATCTTGACCTGTGCACCTACGTTGTAAACTTTCATTCACAGGCTAGGTTGTAGCAACCTCATGATGGGTATAGGGAAATTTGAGTATCATGTATTAGCCTAAATGTATCAATGTTACATTGAGCTGGGTGAATGGAATATGAATGACAGCCATCCAATATGCTGTGATAGAAATAAGGCCATGCTCATAATCAGTGGCTCATTCGAGAGAAGACATCCTCCCGAGTTATGACATCGACCGGTTTTGAAATCTAACATGTATGATTGACGTTTTCGTGATCTAAAACTCATACTCCTATTAACTTCCAGTGTAGTGAGAGCGACTTTATCACTGTGCTACATCATACCGGCCGGATTTCTGCCTGCTTGAACACCAATTACTCAGATACACATGAAAACATGGAATGACCCAGGGAATCGATAGAACATCGCTCAGAGATTCACAAAAACAATATAACATTCAAAATGGGTGACCCTTTCCTTTAAGTGGGATTTATTCCCCCAAATAAAATAAAAAAATGAATTTAACAAATCGTTGAATTTTTTAAAAATTAAGTACATGTTTTTTTCACAGTGTGTCTGTTTTTGTGTGTAAAATTACAATAAAATGTACCATCTTACTGCCCCAGAAGTCAGGGGTCCAATGCCTGCTTCCGCCTGTCCCACTTTCAACCCATTCTCTGATTAAGGTGGAATTCCACAAAAATTATTGTCCATAGGCCCTTATCACCACTCAATATTTAGGCTATAAACAATTTGCATTTCTTAATCATTTGATTGTATGAGATACACAGTCTGAAAAATATATATTTTGTGTTTTAATGCTGCCTTTTACATGCACTGAAAAGCCCCCAAAGTGTTTTCACAACACTCTTAAAAACACCAATATTCAGATTGAAGAACCTCTTTGGGTGTTTCAGAGTACTTTTATTCGGTTTTGAGTCGTTCTATTTTTACAGTGCATGAATTTCATGTTGTTTATTAAAATACTTTTCATTCAAATCATATGGTTCGGTTTCAATAATTCAAAACCAAATGGTAGGTCCAGGTAGTCAAAAAATGTGATGGTTGTTAATTAAATGGTAATTTTAATGAATGGAGCGAATTTGGAGGGACAGTTTTTTCCTGTAAACATGGAGCGGTGTTTGAGTGATTGGAAAGGACATAGAGCCCCAGCAATGAGCGGGATTTCTGACCGCTCATATACTCTAGTCTACAGGCTCTGTACTACTAAAGCTGGTGTCAAGGTCATCATTATCAGCAACAGGATAAGTCTGTAGGACACACAGTAGTCAGTGATTAGCCAACATTTTATAACTTTGTCCCCATCAATACACACTCAAACAACCTACAGTTGAAGTCGGAAGTTTACATACAGCCAAATACATTTAAACTGTTTTTCACCATTTCTGACATTTAATCTCAGTAAAAATGTTCTGTTTTAGGTCAGTTAGGATCACCACTTTATTTTAAGAATGTGAAATGTAAGAATAATAGTAAAGAGAATGATTTATTTCAGCTTTTATTTCTTTCATCACATTCCCAGTGGGTCAGAAGTTTACATACACTCAATTAGTATTTGGTAGCATTGCCTTTAAATTGTTTAACTTGGGTCAAACATTTTGGGAAGCCTTCCACAAGCTTCTCACAATGAGTTCGGTGAATTTTGGCCCATTCCTCCTGACAGAGCTGGTGTAACTGAGTCAGGTTTGTAGGCCTCCTTGCTCGCACACGCTTTTTGAGTTCTGCCCACAAATCTTCTATGGGATTGAGGTCAGGGCTTTGTGATGGACACTCCAAACCTTGACTTTGTTGTCCTTAAGCCATTTTGCCACAACTTTGGAAGTATGCTTGGGGTCATTGTCCGTTTGGAAGACCCATTTGCGATGAAGCTTTAACTTCCTGACTGATGTCTTGAGATGTTGCTTCAATATATCCACATAATTTTCCTTCCTCATGAAGCCATCTATTTTGTGAAGTGCACAAGTCTCTCCTGCAGCGAAGCACCCCCACAACATGATGCTGCCACTGTCATGGTTGGGATGGTGTTCTTCGGCTTGCATGCCCCCCCTGATGGTCATTATGGCCAAACAGTTCTATTTTTGTTTCATCAGACCAGAGGACATTTCTCCAAAAAGTACGATCTTTGTCCCCATGTGCAGTTGAAAACCGCAGTCTGGCTTTTTTATGGTGGTTTTGGAGCAGTGACTTCTTCCTTGCTGAGTGGCCTTTCAGGTTATGCCGATATAGGACTTGTTTTACTGTGGATATAGATACTTTTGTACCTGTTTCCTCCAGCATCTCCACAAGGTCCTTTCCTGTTGTTCTGGGATTGATTTGCACTTTTCGCACCAAAGTACATTCATCTCTAGAGACAGAACTCGTCTCCTTCCTGAGCGGTATGACGGCTGCGTGGTCCCATGGGGTTTATACTTGCATACTATTGTTTGTACAGATGAACGTGGTACCTTCAGGCATTTGGAAATTGCTCCCAAGGATGAACCAGACTTGTGGAGGTCTACAATTTTTTTCTGATGTCTTGGCTGATTTCTTTTGATTTTCCCATGATGTCAAGCAAAGAGGCAGTGAGTTTGAAGGTAGGCCTTGAAATACATCCACAGGTACACCTCCAATTGACTCAAATTATGTCAATTAGCCTATCAGAAGCTTCTAAAGCCATGACCACACTTTCTGGAATTTTCCAAGCTGTTTAAAGGCACAGTCAGCTTAGTGTATGTAAACTTCTGACCCACTGGAATTGTGATACAGTGAATTTTAAGTGAAATAATCTGTCTGTAAACAATTGTTGGAAAAATTACTTGTGTCATGCACAAAGTAGATGTCCTAACCGACTTGCCAAAACTTTAGTTTGTTAACAAGAAATTTGTGGAGTGGTTGAAAAACAAGTTTTAATGACTCCAACCTAAGTGTATGTAAACTTCTGACTTCAAATGTACTATATCGTACAATCAATGTATAATACAGAAAACTACAGTAGAAGTTGTAGCCTACGTGTAAACACACCAACTATGACATCAAGACACAGACCATGTTTATGCCTAGCTCCAGTATATTTTTGCTCATGGAAAGATTTAGTCGATTTAAGTTAGCTTTTAGAAGGTGACTTACACTAGTTCCTGGTGATGAACTTGATGTTGATAACTCTGCAGATGTTGATGGGATCGGACTTTAAATAGAATACAGTCATGTTAGCCTCTACGGTAGTTAGTTAGCTAGCTAACGTAACCTAACAAAATGAACATTAGCTTGCAAAGTTACCAATCACATCGCCAGATAGCAGCTGCCTAATTACATTCATATGCTTTTGAATGTCTGGCCAGTGTATTATGAAAGCTAGCTACCCTCGGTCTACCTAAACCAGGACTGTTGTTGCTAACGTGCTCTAATGTGACTAGAATGATGTTGTATACAACAGCCAACTTTCCGGGACATAGACATGTCTTATATGGGCAGATAGCTTAAATTATTGTTAATCTAACTGCAGTGTCCAATTAACAGTAGCTATTAAGGTGAAAAAAGGCCATGCTATTGTTTGAAGAGAGTGCACAACAAAAAAACACTTATCATGGCAACTGGTTTGATACATTCACCCCTGAAGGTAAATAATGTACTTACATTCAGTAATCTTTCTCTGATTTGTCATCCTGAGAGTCCCAGAGATGAAATGTAGCATAGTTTTGTTTGATAAAATCCATTTTTATATTAAAATGTAGGAACTGGTGTCTACAGTTTGACCCCACTGCTGTCTCTGGCTCCACACCCACTCCGCCCGGCCATCTAGATGTGTGAAAGTTAGTGTATAAGCTAATGATCCATCATGTATGACATTCCTGTAAACTAAAAATGTTTATCACCCTATCATTTTTGTATGTTCTCTAAAGTTATGTACTTGAACATTTATCAATTGACCAATTCGGCACATTTGGGCAAAAACCTGGCAGACTTGATTCAAAATGTTGTGTAGTGTGGTAATTCTTCACTGGATCTGTCTGAAACTTTGCGCACACACTGCTGCCATCTGCTGGCCAGAATCTAAATTACACTTAGACTCCCATCTCTTGCCTTTCAAAGATGATGGAACTAAAAAGAAATAGAAAAAGCATGTGTGTTTGTTTGTATTGTCTTTTACCAAATCTAATGTGTTATATTCTCCTACATTAATTTCACATTTCCACAAAAGTGGTTCCTTTCAAATGGTATCAAGAATATGCATATCCTTGCTTCTGGTCCTGAGCTACAGGCAGTTAGATCTGGGTATGTCGTTTTAAGTGATGATTGAAAAAAAGGGTCTGATCCTTAAGAGTCTAGCTAGATTTTGGTTTAGATAAACAAATGTACACTAAGTGACCAAAAGTAAATCTCATTCCAAAATTAAGGGAATGAATATGGAGTTGGTCCACCCTTTGCTGCTATAACAGCACTGAATTGTCTAGAATGTCATTTTATGCTGCAGCTTTAAGCTTTCCCTTCACTGAAACTAAGGGGCCTAGCCTGAACCATGAAAAACAGCTCCAGACCATTATTCCCCCTCCACCAAACTTCACAGTTGGCACTATTTATTGGGGCAGGTAGCATTCTCCTGGCATCCACCAAACCGAGATTCGTCCGTCGGACTGCCAGATGGTGAAGCGTGATTCATCACTCCAGAGAACGTGTTTCCACTACTCCAGAGTCCAATGGTGGCGAGCTTTACACCACTCCAGCCGACACTTTGCATTGCGCATGGTGATCCTAGGCTTGTGTGAGTCTGTTCGGCCATGGAAACCCATTTCATGAACCTACCGACAAACAGTTATTGTGCTGACATTGCTTCCAGAAGCAGTTTGGAACTCGGTAGTGTGTTGCAACCGAGGACAGGCGATTTTTACACGCTATGTGCTTCAACTCTCAGCAGTCTCGTTCTGTGGGGTTGTCTGGCTTAGCACTTCACGGCTGAGCCATTATTGCTCCTAGACGTTTCCACTTCACAATAACAGCACTTAGAGTTGACTGGGACAGCTGTAGCAAGGCAGGTATTTGATGAACTGACTTGTTGGAAAGGTGGCATCCTATGACGGTGCCACATTGAAAGTCACTCAGCTCTTCAGTAAGGCCATTCTACTGCCAATGTTTGTCTATGGAGATTGCATGGCTGTGTGCTCAATTGTATACACCTGTCAGCAACGGGTGTGTCTGAAATAGCCAAATCCAATAATTTTAAGGGGTGTCCACATAATTGTGTATATATAGTGTAGTATCTAGTTAGCTAGGTAACGTTAGATACGTTACTTCAGCTTGACTTTTTTTTCTGCTGCACTGATTTTGGCTGATTGGATAGCTCCCTCTTTGAAGTGAAGGAGATTAGCATCACTTTTCAACATTCGATGATATGGCAACCCCATCAGTTGAGACTTCAGTTCCGTTTCTTAATCTTCTGTCTGAAAGTGCCGGCTACAAACACAGACATTTTTATACTTCTCACACCTCCACGGGGCGGTCTTCTACGTCCTGGAATTGCTATGAATTCTGGATATTGTGGTTTGCTGACAACCGGACAATGTAGCTTGTCCGTTTCCACCGGTGTGATTCAGAAATGCTTGTATTTGCGTGTAGTGAGGATTCAAAATTTTTATGACACATTTGATATGTTAATAAAATATTAGTGGACATATATTGTGAAATAGAGCAGTTGTGAAATTTCCCTTTTAACTTCTTAGGGAGCGGCTCCCGAGGTGACGGTTTTGAAGAGTCTGGCGTGCCCAAAGTAAAATGCCTCCCACTCAGGCCCAGAAAATAGCATATGCACATAATTCGTACTATTGGATAGGAAACACTCTGAAGTTTCTAAAAGTGTTAACATAATGTCTGTGAGTATAACAGAACGGATATAGCAGGCGAAAACCCGAGGAATTTCTGTCCTGGAAAAAGTGTTTTTGACACATTGCCTCATTTTGAACCCCTCCCTATTGAAAACAGCCATTTCTGGGAGTAAGATTGCAGTACCTATTGCTTCCACTGGATGTCAACAGTCTCTAGACAGTGTTTGGTGATGTTATACTTGCTCTGGATGGTAATAGAAGAAGAATTTCGAACTGGTCATCGGATGTAAACAGAAGAGGATGCGCGTTCACGGGCTCGCGCGCGCTGTGGTTTTTTCCATTCCTATCGTCCAGTTTATAATCCGGTTGAAATATTATAGTAAATATACATAAAAGTGATGTTTGATTGTTCTTGGACAAGTGTATAGGTATAGGTTGAACGCGTTCTCTTCACGGTTCAATGGGCGAGTGGACGCTGTATTTTATGATCATAACGCGCCAACCAAACAGAGATTTATGGATATAATAAATGACCTTTTCTAACAAAAGAACCATTGGATGTCTTCGTTGGACACTTGGGAAGCCCTCAGCAGAAGTTCTTCAAAAGGTAAGGGATTTGTTTTTTCGCTGTGAAATGTGTTTTGTGTGAACCGCGATGGTTTATGATTTTATGCTAATGGGAAAATATTGGAGGTGCTACCCTCAAACAATCAAATGTTGTGCTTTCGCCATAAAGCCTTTTTGAAATCTGACAAAGCTGTGATATTGCCAAGAAGCAGAGCTTTTGATGACTTTTGAATTTGACGCCTTGCATTTCACCGGCTAGCACTCCCCCACCATCTCCGTAAGTAGTTAATGCAGGTTAAACCAAGTATTTGTTATTTTAAAGATGACATTAAAATGAATCTGATGATTTATGCTTACATACTGTACTTTGGCTGGTGCCCCCATTGCTTGTGTCCCCACCTATAAATATCTAGGCATGTGGATTTTAAAAATCTTTCAAAAGCATCTATCCACAGACGAGTAGATACACACGCATATGTTGCCACGATTTGCCACAGCAACTACACATTAACACACAGCTGTAGCAGGTGTGGAGCAGCAGAAGAGATAAGCCATTTTCTTATGGTACTGTCAAGGCGTGTGCGTACTGGAGCGATGTCAGGTGCAGGAGAGCAGAGAGTTTTGAACAGGCGCACACTTTATTAGACCGGAGGAACAAACAGAATGAACGCAACTGCGTCAAAACCTCCATAAAAATGTAAAGTGCAAAACCAGTACACTAAACACAACATGTAACAAATAAACCACTTAGTGGAGCAATACGGAAATAAGCACACTCGTCTAGCGTGTCAAAAATAAAATGACACGTAAACACAAAACAATTCCACACAAAGACATGATGGGGAACATAGGAATGCAGAGTGATTGGGAAATGAAAATCAGGTGTGCAGGGAACAAGACAAAACAAATGTAACAATGAAAAATGGAGCAGCGATGGCTAGAAAGCCGGTGACGTCGACCGCCGAACGTCGCCCGAACAAGGAGAGGAGCCGACTTCGGCTGAAGTCGTGACAGTACCCCCCCCGACGCGCGGCTCCAGCGGCGCGCCGACACCGGCCTCGGAGATGACCCGGAGGACGAGGTGCAGGGCGATCCGGCCGGCGACGGTGGGACTCCCGCAGCAGTTCAGGGTCCAACACATCCGCCACCGGAACCCAGCACCTCTCCTCCGGACCATACCCCTCCCACCACAAGGTACTGAAGGCCCCCCGCCCGACGCCTCGAATCCAGGATGGAACGGACAGAGTACACCGGGCCCCCTCGATGTCCAGAGGGGGTGGAGTAACCTCCCGCACCTCAGACTCCTGGAGCGGACCAACCACCACCGGCCTGAGGAGAGACACATGGAATGTGGGGTTAACATGGTAATCAGGAGGAAGCTGTAACCTGTAACATACCTCATTCACTCTCCTCAGGACTTTAAATGGCCCCACAAACCGCGGACCCAGCTTCCGGCAGGGCAGGTGGAGGGGCAGGTGGAGGGTCGAGAGCCAGACCCGGTTCCCCGGTGCGAACACCGGTGATGGTCCGCGCTGGTCTTTTGGCGCAGCGCGGCCTGCTGGAGGTGACCATGGGCGGCCTTCCATGTCTCCTCCGCGTGCCTAAACCAATCGTCTACCGCAGGAGCCTCGGTCTGACTCTGATGCCACGGTGCCAGAACCGGCTGATAACCCAATACACACTGGAAAGGGGAGAGGTTAGTGGATGAGTGGGGGAGCGAGTTCTGTGCCATCTCTGCCCAGGGCACGAACGCCGCCCACTCCCCCAGCCGGTCCTGGCAGTAGGACCGCAGAAACCTGCCGACATCCTGGTTCACCTGCCCATTACTCTCGGGATGGAAACCAGAGGTGAGGCTTATCGAGACCCCCAGAAGTTCCATGAACGCCTTCCAGACTCTCGAAGTGAACTGGGGACCTCGATCAGACACTATATCCTCTGGCACCCCGTAGTGCCGGAAGACGTGTGTAAATAAGGCCTCCGCAGTTTGCAGGGCGGTAGGGAGACCGGGAAGGGGGAGAAGACGACAGGACTTAGAGAAACGATCCACAACGACCAGGATCGTGGTGTTTCCCTGTGAAAGAGGGAAATCCGTCAGAAAATCCACCGACAGGTGTGACCAAGGCCGTTGTGGAACGGGTAAGGGATGTAACTTACCTCTGGGCAGGTGTCTAGGAGCCTTACCCTGAGCGCACACCGAGCAGGAGGAAACATAAACCCTCACGTCCTTTGCCAAGGTGGGCCACCAGTACTTCCCAGTAAGACAGCGCACCGTCCGACCGATCCCCGGATGACCAGAGGAGGGTGACGTGTGGGCCCAATAGATCAACTGGTCACAGACAGCTAGCGGAACGTACCGACGCCCGACAGGACACTGGAGGGGAGCGGGCTCGGTACGCAACGCCCGCTCAATATCCGCGTCCAGCTCCCATACGACCGCCGCTACCAGGCAGGAAGCCGGGAAAATGGGAGTCTGATCCATGGGCCGCTCCTCTGTGTCATACAGCCGAGACAGTGCGTCTGCCTTCATATTCTGGGAACCTGGTCTGTAGGAAAGGGTAAACACAAAACGGGTAAAGAACATGGCCCACCTTCCCTGACGAGGATTCAGTCTCCTCGCTGCCCGGATGTACTCCAGGTTGCGGTGAACAGTCCAGATGAGGAAAGGGTGTTTAGCCCCCTCAAGCCAATGTCTCCACGCCTTCAAGGCTTTAACCACAGCCAACAATTCCCGGTCCCCCACATCATAGTTCCACTCCGCCGGACTGAGCTTCTTAGAGAAGAAAGCACAGGGGCGGAGCTTCGGTGGCGTGCCCGAGCGCTGAGAGAGCATGGCTCCTATCCCAGCCTCGGACGTGTCCACCTCCACTATGAACACCAAAGAGGAATCCGGATGGGCCAGCACTGGAGCCGAGGTAAACAATGCTCTTAGTTGCCCAAAAGCCCTGTCTGCCTCAACCGACCACCACAGATGCACAGGACCCCCCTTCAGCAGTGAGGTAATGGGAGCAGCCACCTGGCCAAAACCCCGGATAAATCTCCAGTAGTAATTGGCAAACCCTAAAAACCGCTGCACATCCTTTACCGTGGTAGGAGTCGGCCAATTACGCACGGCTGAAATGTGGTAACTCTCCATCTCCACCCCTGAGGTGGAAATGCGATACCTTAGAAAGGAGACGGCCTGCTGGAAGAACAGGCATTTCTCAGCCTTGACGTACAGATCATGCTCCAACAGAAGATGCGCGCCCCGTGCATTGATTCAATCGCTGTGGCGATAAGAGGTAGCGGAAGTTCGTAAACCGAGTCAGATAGGTACAGGACGGCAGGCAGACTCGACGTCAGCTCAGGCAGAATGGTATGGCAGGCGGGCTCAGGGCAGGTAGCAATGGCCAGAACCGGGAGGACTAGAAAACAGGGACTAGAAAAATACGCTGGTAGGCATGACGAGACAAGACGAACTGGCAACAGACAAACAGAAAACACTCAGTGGCCAGTTTATTGGGTCCACCCATCTAGTACTGGGTCGGACCCCCTTTGCCTCCTGGACAGACTGAATTCTTCGGGGCATGGATTCTACAAGGTGTCGGAAACGTTTCACAGGGATGTTGGTCCATGCTAATGTGATGGAGTCATGGAGTTGCTGCAGATTGGAGGCGGTACATTCATGCTGAGAACAGCCCATTCCATCTCACCCCATAGATGCTCTATTGGGTTTGGTCAGAAACACTGTGGCGTTCAATCGTTGCTCAACCCTACGTGTGCCAGGATAACATTCCCCACACCAGTACACCACCACCACCAACCTGTCTCGTTGACACCAGGCAGGATGGGACCATGGACTCATGCTGCTTACACCAAATCCTGACTCTGCAATCAGCATGAAGCAATAGGAACCATGATTCGTTGATTGATGTTTTTCCACTCCTCAATTGTCCAGTGTTGGTGATCGTGTGCCCACTGGAGCCGCATCTTCTTGTTTTTAGCAGATTGGAGTGGAACCCGGTGCGGTCATCTGCCTCAATAGCCCATCTGCGACAAGGATCGACGAGTTGTGCATTCCTGTTAGTTTGCACGATTCTTCCCATTCTCTTTCGACTTTTATCATCAAAGAGCTGTTTTTGCCCACAGGAATGCCGCTGACTGGATGTTTTTTGTTTGTCACACCATTCTCTGTAAAAGCTAGACACTGTCATCCGTGAAAAGCCCAGGAGGGCAGCCATTTCTGAGATACTGGAACCGGAGCACCTGGCACCGACGATCATACCACGCTCCACGTTGCTTAGGTCACTAGTTTTGCCAATTCTAATTTTAATCGAACAGTAACTGAATTCCTCGATGCCTGTCTGCCTGCTTTATATAGCAAGCCACGGCCACATGACTCACTGTCTGTAGGAGCAATACATTTTCGTGAATGGGGTGGTGTACTGGTATGTATAATAATAAATAAATAAATGAACTTTGGGACAATGAGTTTCATCAGCCACAATGGTGGTAATGACGAAAGATGGAATATGAAAATTAATGTCATTTTTGTAATGTTATTAAAAGTGAAAGGACAACGTTATAACGAAAACATTGTAACCTTAAGAGTTTTCCTAGTATGTGCTTGATGTTTCTACATTGTACGTTGGGTGGAAAATGTCCAAATCAAAGAGAATGTTTTGGTAAAGATGAAATGTGAAGTTAGTTGTCTAAAATTGGATTTGAGTAACATCTAGACCTCCAGCCTCGTAACTAGGTACGCCCCAAGGATTGCCCTAAAGGCGGTTACGCCCACTTCCAACACAAGGGTATAAAACATGTGAGTTAAGAATTAACATATCAGACTAAATGACCCGAGCTGCAGCCAAGGTCTGAGTAGTCAAATAACCCAAAACGCAACATGAGGTTGAAGACAAAGGAACCTTTTCTACCCATGCTACGGATGAGTAGCTGCGTCTAAGAGAGGTGAATTCAAGTAGGACCAACCGGTCGCCACTCTCCAACGCCATCGGGTATCTACGCTGCTTTCATTCCTACGCTGTGAGCCCTGAGATACAGGGCTGGCTGTCCTCAGAAGACCCCTTCAGAACAAGGATAGTCTGATAGTCTGAGGAATCAGACTATTAAGCCAAAAGGACACTGACATCGTGAGGACAACCAGAGAGTTGCACCAGAGAAGTGCGTCATTGAGAAGCCTGAGTGCTCCACGCGGAGACTCCCATCAGAGACCTTCAACACATAATTCCCTCATTATATTCTGACCCATAAGAGCGGCAGTTCGGGGCAAGGTTAGGGTTAAAATAAGCATAGCTGACAAATGCACCCAAATGTACATTTCTCTCGTGTACTTTCTCTTTTTCTCTCTCTTTTCAATCCCCATTTTGGGTAACACGCGTCATAGTGTGTTGGCCCGTTGTACTAAGTTCCAATCAATAGCCTAGACTGTGTTTTGTGTATGTGTATCATTTTAGCTTGCTAGTAAATAAATAATCAACTAAAATTGGTGTGGTACGGACTCGTTGGTGGGACTCGGGTTTGTGCAGATTCCCAGATTATGCAACATTCAGAATGAGACTGTAGAGGACATTGATCAATTAGCGATATTCTGATATTCTTTGAGTTTATTTGGGAAATAGAAACTCAATAAAACAAATTTTCCCATGGTGCCCCAGGTTAATGAGTTAATAATTGCCTGATTCATTTAATCATGCAATTATAAACCATTAATCATTCGATGAGCAACAGTTGTCACAATAACCGATACAACGTCACGACAATAGCATGTTAATGGAGCATGGTGTAGTGGATTTAATGATGGGCTGGTTTATTTCACTCATCCATTTGTCATGACGTGCTTTGGGGGGAGGATCATAGCCCCCCCCCCCCTCTCTCTCTCTCTCTCTCCACAGTTTTATGACTTTACGACAGGTCATAAATACCTGGTAGAAACTGCTTTTGAGAATGTGGGAATGGTCCATGGACACTTAAGGGACAGTCATGACGAGTGTGTTTCATTTGGTGATCTCATGAAGGACAGGAAACACACATAACTGTATCTCTTAAAGTGTAAATTTCCCAGCTGTCAGGTTTACATCTAAATATTGTGAAACATATGTGATTAAACATGAAACTATTTGTGAAAATATATAATGCGATGTTAAAATTCTAAATGAGAGTATGGATTTTCATATAAAGATTAACTAGTCAGTGGCCACACCCCTGTGAGCCCAGACATCACATTAGGCATCATAGAACCGGCCCTTCTTCCACGAGTATAAAACACCATCCTACAAAATATACATTAAGTCAGAGAACACCAGGACGTCGTCCCCACGTTGGAATGGCTACAATTCTATAGGCCACGGAGACCATACAGCTGTAGTTTTGGCTACATGGCTGGAAATGGTTAAACTCTGAGACTATCGATCATTACAGATTAAGAGCAAATCTTAGACGTATAATTCCTAGTCTGTAGCTAGAAATTACATAAGTCTAGAACGAGAACACCGACAACCGCCAAAGCATCTATTCTATGAGAACATTTCCGAATGGTACTCTAAAGGATCCATTCTAACCACCTACAACCACGAAATACATTGTGACTTCTGGGAAAATTAACCAGAGACTCTGATGAACTCTACAGGACGATCAAGTGTTTTCAACGGAGAGACAACGGTATAAGGGCGTAAATATATACATTGCAATTATTCTTGAATGAGCGGCCGTTCATGTGCAAAGGATTAGCATTTCAATGAATGTAATTATAGACTATGTGTAGTGAATCCATTTAGTCTTTCCCGCTCTTTCTCAGTCCCCGCCCCTTTCCTTTGTCTACCAAGCCGTTATATCGGCTTAGCCCACTAGGAACTTTTCTATCATTGTTAGTAACCAATATCTACTGTTTGTTTATGTAATTCTGTGTGCTTATTTAGTTAGTTAGTAAAACAATAATTAAGCCAATTCTGTATTTTGCTGATTCATGATATTAACTAGGGTTCGTGCAGATATCCAACGGTTTGCGACGTTCAGTAATGAGAACTGATGAGGTAATTAATAATCATTAATGGAAGAATAATTGATAAGATATTAAAATATCTGAAGAGTTATATTCGGGAAATTATAACCCTGTAATGCTAAACATTTTCCCGTGGTGCCCCGACTTCCTAGTTCATTAATGTTTACATGATTAGTTTAATCACGTAATAATTAAACCTAGAGAATTGATTTGATAATATACAGTCTTCACATGTAATGACAGTCCAGACACGACACATTATTGCCTAGCGATTAGCTGCAGCGCCTAAGACAGATGCTGAGGAAGTTGTTAAAGAGGTCAGGCTAGCACCCCCAGTGGAAATGGGGCGGGTGTGTGTCTGCTTGTGTGTGTGTATGTGTGTGTTCGCACAGCCCCCACCCTCCCCAGGCACTATACACCTCTACAGTATACAGTACACACAACAGACCATTGACAGCTACATCAAACCAACTCCTTTTTCATTTACCCTCCCCCTCTCTTTCCCTCCATCCCCCATCACTCCATCCCACACGCCTACTCCCACCAACCACCCTCCCCCATGTTTCCTTCCTCCCCCTCATCCCTTCTCCTTTAGCTACCCCTCTCCCCCCAGGCTTCCAGATCTTTCCATTGTCCCTGACATCTGTTCTGCTGGCTGATTAATTGAGAGTAGCGTGCAGAATGAGACCCCCCAGGTAATAACTGAAATTAGAGAATTAAGTCAGAAGAATGACTGACAGGCACAGTACAGTATCTTCACATTCAATAATGGATCAGGACCAATGCAGGTTAGACTGACTGGCTGGCTAACTGGCTGGCTTACTGACTGACTGACTACAGACGGACAGACTGACGGCCTGACAGACTGACTACTAAAACTGTTGATGTTATTACTCATGAAGTTTCTGTCAGAATATGCTTGGCTTTACACAAATAGACATTGATTGAGTTCTTTGAAATAGAGCTAGAAAAACAAAATACTACAGATAAATGAGGCTAGTGTTAGTGGTGTAGGAGTTTCTGTATCATTCCGTTCCTGCAGTGTCATTCTACCCTGTCTGGGAGAAGAGGTCTGACATTGTCATCAATCTCTCTCTCCCTCTCTCTTTCCTCACTCTCTCTCCTTCCTCCCTCACTCTCTATCCTCTCTCTCTGTCTCTGAAAGTGATGTGATTAATGTATCTCCAGGGACAGATGGGAGAGGTCAGAGGTCACAGGCTGAGATCAAGGGTTAGAGATCAGTGGTCACTGTTCTGAGTTAAGTTCAAAAGCCACTTGGGGAGAGTTGTTGACGTGCCACGTTATTCTGGCAGTGACAGGGCAGGACCTACTCAAACTGACTGACAGGGTGAGAGATGGAGAGAAATAGAGAGAGAAGGAGAGAAAGAGAAAGAGTGAGATGGCCATTGGCCACTGCAGTGATCCACCATCTGGACAGACAGAGCGGGGCCAAAGACACACACACAGCAGGCTTATTTCACACTCAGTATGACTGTGGCTCTGCTCACACGTTTGGACAGACAGATGTACAGATGGTAAAGAAGGACAGAGAGAGGGTCAGTGACCTCACAGGGAGGAGAGAGAGAGAGAGGAATATCGTAATTGTGTGTGTGTTTGTGTGTCAGGGGTAGATTGAATTATCCTATAATCCCAAAGCATTCCGTCACGTATCCACGGTGATGAGGTCAGAGATCATCAATCGTTATTGGCTGCTGCCTGTAATCATCACAGATCATGCGGCGTGTTCATTGGCCTGTGGCTGACCTCTTGACCTCTGGTGACCTCTGGCCTATAAGGATGCAACCTCAGGTCGACGAGCCCAGCTGTGGTTGATGGCAGGCCTGTGTGTGAGTAGTGTGTGAGTAGTGTGTGAGTAGTGTGTGAGTATATGAGTGTGTGGGGGAAGTATCTCACTCTATATTATGCCTATCTTTCTCCGTCCCTTTTTTGTAAAGAGTCCTATTCATCTCTCTCTCCCTTTCCGTCACCCTCTCCTAATCCTTTCCATACCCCCCCCCCCCC